>JAPMUY010000999.1:0-16618 GCA_026901105.3 Galaxias olidus
TTCTATCCATGTTCTATCCATCATATGTCTTGATGTTGCACTACATTATTTAGTTTTCAGCCTTTTTTCTTGTACTATGTGTACGAGCAAATGTTTTTTTTATTTTGGTCCCGTGTGTGTATGTAGTGACAGTGTGGAGAGAGATGCTACGCTGGGGGACAACAGTGTTCAGCTGCAGAGCTTTGTACAGTATGAACCCGACCTGTTTGTCAGCAGGTATGTGCAGCCACACCACACTCATCACCACCATGAATATCTGAAATACCTGCCGTCCTAAAGTCACAGTTATTAAACCCGACATTTCTGCAGTGAGTCTAATTTGAACCGCTACGAGGTCCACCCCACCAGGACGCTCTCTGAGGCCATTGGGCCAGAGTTCTACACACAATTCAAGGTAAGGAGCGCACAAATACAGTTCTGTTCAAGTAAGTTAACTTGAGTTCACACCCATTTCTGTTAAGAAATTACAAAAAATATAATACTGACGGGAAAAGGGCAAGCACATTGTGACAGCCATTGTTGATGCCAAGAGGTCTTTTATTTGTGTGTGTGTGTGTGTGTGTGTGTGTGTGTGTGTATGTGTGTGTGTGTGTGTGTGCAGCTCCAGAACCTAGGCTGTTACTCTGTGAGAAACCTGGAGCTGAGGCTGCATCTTCCCTCTGTGGCCGCAGGAGACAGAGTCTTCATGACGGTCACTGACGTCTTCTCGTACAACGTGAGTGTTCCCTGAGTGTCTTAGCGTGTTTCCGTCTGTGTGTGTGTGCGCATGTGTGTATGTGAGATATGACGGACGCAGTACATATTATTATATGGCCTGTGTTTCCAGTCTACTGGGGTGAACTGCAGTGTGCTGAGCGAGGCCGCCAAGCTGAAGGCCAGACAGAGAGACGTGTGGCCACTCCATCCTGACGACATGCAGCCCAACGACATACTGGTGAGCATAGGCAACATTTTGCTTGTGGGGCTCGAGTGTGGTCCCCCCTCCCCATAAATTACACCCCTGCTGGTGGGGACCCTGTGGACAGCAGGCAGCGGGAAGACATGGTTTCTAGTAGCCTCACGAGTTCAATAATGACTGTCTGTGGGTTTCATGGTGCCTCCAACTTGCATTTGTGTACAGAACTGCAGCAGGTCGTGGTGCATCGAGGTGGTTTGTGAGGTCCAGCTGCTGCTTCGAGGACAGGCGGCTCTCATTCGCGTCAGCCGTAGAGTCCACGACCAGTTCTTCAGACAGGTGAGGACACTTCGGTGTCTTATGTTCACTGTGGCTACAAGCTGTTGTGACTTGCTAATGGTTGACCGTCATTCACTGTGCAGGCCAAGTACAAAGCAGTGAAGATAGTGGGGACCTATAGCCTGGCTGCTCAGGAGTCTAACTTGATAACACTGGGCAGTGGCACCCTCTGGAGGGAGGTGAGAGAACTGCGCCATAGTAAAGTCCAGCACATGAGACACTGCAAACTGTAAGCATCTGAGTGATCTACCAGTGCAGACCTTGGCTTCTATACTCATACCAAACTTTGTATTTATTAGACTGTTTTAGAGGTGCTGAAGGGGCGGGCCATTCCCATCTCCCTCTGGATTCTGATTGGCAGCATCATTGGAGGCCTGCTGCTATTGGCACTTATTATTTTCATACTGTGGAAGGTAAAACTTTGGCATCGTGAAGATCTTTACATGTTGCCAAATTGTCTTCAACAAGATTAACCAAAACCGTCTCCATTTTGTATCCAGTTGGGCTTTTTCGCACGCAAACAGAGGGAGGACGATGAGAACCACGAGGACTAGGGCCCCCATCTTTCACCGCGACGACGGTCCAGATCGTCTCCATGTCAAGCAGAGAGGCACGCTCCACCTCTCCAGAGACCGCCCGGAGTCCAACGTAAAGGCAGGTCCATCTGTAGTGCCGGGCTGGGACCCTTTATAAGCCTCAACAACCAAAGACTGCACACTCTATGGGACCGATAGAAATGCACTACCCACTAATGTTTAAGGTCATGAGTACTCATGATCGTGTAAATAATGTTACTTTTTGTATTTTTTCTAAACAAAACGTGTTACAAACAGCACCTTGTCTATTTAATATGCTGATAGCGTATAAGTTGTATATTTGACACATCAATCATGTTCTCCCATCTCCCCATTGTGTTGGTTGTGATTAAAATAGCTTAACACAAATGTGTTTGTTCTCATACTTTTCATGTACGCTTGACAACTTGGAGTATTATTTAACGGCAAATCACAAAATGTGGGTTAATGAAAACGAAAAGGCATCCCTTACTCAGTAATGCCCCAACAATGTTCACAGAACTATAAAAAAACAACAACAAAGTCAACACATGGTTAGCAACGTGTAAAAATAGGTATGGTATAGTATAAGTACATACTAACATAGAACTACGTGGTACTTACATGCTGCTAGTGGTACTTAAATGGTGTGGACAAAAATACGGGAGATGAAGTGGAATTTCTTGCAGAGCTTTCATTGAGATTGGTACACAAACTCACACAAACAACATGTCGATACATGGACCGTACAACGTGTATGGACATTTTGCAGGGAACACCTTTCAAATTCATTTCAGACAGCAAAGTTGTACATTACAACCACCAATCACATTCTCCCATCTGTACATGCCCATCTCATGTTGAAATAAGAAAAAAACTGCTGGAACACAAACTTGTTTATACTGTAGCTACCCATTTATTCTTGAAATATTTCATGACTATTTCTACACATAGTCACATAGCTAAATATTTTTATTACATTTAAAACATTTCCTTGCTATAGTACTTCTGTCTTTCAAAGATATGAACGATATAAATCACTCACCCAAGCAACCGTTCATAAACATAACAATAAGCCTTTACTTTTTAGAAGTAGTATGGGTACATGTGACCAAGTAAAACAGGCGTGTTCCAACCCTGTTTCTACCTCCTAAGCTGTCCCTCTTAGCCTCTCTCAGCGTTGGCTAGCAGTAGAGTTTATATAGGATCCCAGTAGAAAGATTGTCTCATCCACTTGGTTTTCACTGGAATCTAGCCTAGGTAGAGAGAAGACACAAGGAAAGAAAAGCTTAAAATGGCTGACAATTGGAGTTTCAACAACAAACTCAGCCTGGGCATGTGGCATCCAACTCACTCCCAACACCAACCATCTGTTTCAAATTAAACGTAATTCTAGGCCTTTTGGACATTGTGATCGGGAACTGGACACCGTTCCTACTTGTTAATGTGATGTCGTAGTGACTCCAGCTGCTGTCTCTCGGGAGCCGTGATCATCTCCTCCACCTCCGTCAGCTGCTCAGGCTCCGCCCCGCTGGCCTGAAGGGAGGCCAGGATGGCCTCGATTCGCTGAGACTTCTCCAACAGACGCCTGCCAATCACAGACACGTCCAGAACGTATCAGAGTCAGAGGACGACTAAGCAACAGGCCCTGAGAATTTAAATGTTACAGAGGAACCATTCAAGTAAGCCACTTGTTAGAGAAGGACACACTTGTTTTCCTTGGTCTCAAAAAGACGTCTCTCGATCAGATTGGCCACCGTCTGGAGAGGAAAAACAAAGGACAGGGCTCTGTCACGCTAGCCTCATTGAGTAAGATCGAGCCATTCAAAATGTTTCAAATTCATCCCTTGGGGGCACTTGTTTAGGGCTGGCTCCTGTACCTTGTAGCAGTGCTGCAGCAATAGTCTGGCAGTGGGAAGCTGGCTGACAGTGTAGAGGTAGAAGGTACGAGAGGGGGCGTGGTCAGGGGTCTTCGGGATTTCCTGGAAAGATAGTAGGATGACAGGATGTATAGTGTGGTAAATTAATGGAGGCATATAACTGATGTGTTTTTGCGTGTCTGTGTTTGAGAGAGAGAGAGCAACATACTTGGAGCTGGACCAGGTTCTCAGACAGCAAGGTGTAGAGCATGTCTTTAGCCTCCTTGGCTGGTATCATAGCAAAGTCCTCGACCTGTTTCTGCTCCAAGTGACGCTTCCTTAACAACAGCCGGAAGATCCTTGCCGACCGGGACCCAAATCTTAAAAGTGGTCACACATTATCTTTAGCAGATCAATACATTAAAGAAGGACTTACATGGCAACAGTCAAACACATCAAAATTGAGAATTGACCTCAAACATACCGCTCTTGTACCACAGACTCCAGCGTAGCTCTTGCCAGGTTGGCAAGTGCTCTGTGAAGATCTGAGAGCTAGCTTAAGGAAAAGACTACATAGTACTCTGCTACAAACCTCGTCAAACACCTTGTGTATTTAGTGGATAAAAGGATACTGACAACATACATCCCTCCGCCACTGTCACCCGACTTCCCCACAAACTCCATCTAGAAAAGGTCAAAACGACAGATGAAAGAATGGTATGCGTGGACTTTTAGAAATCCCCTTACAAGTGCCACTTCTTACAGCAATTTTTTCAATTCTAAATTATATCGAGTTTAAAATTAAAGTAAAAATTAACATTGAATTTTAAATTGAACTGGAGTCTTGAGAATGTACTTAAAGGGGCATAGGCATACCTGTATGAATGTAGATAAAACCATAACGATAATAAAACGCCTAGACTGCAAGCCAAACGTGACCTGCATCTTGCGACTAGGGAACCCCGACTTGTCTGTCTGTTTTGGATTGGAGGCATTGGGCTATCCAGTACTTACCGGATCGTCCACCAGTAAGGTGAGATACTGGTCCAAGATGGGCCGGCTGATGCTGCAGTTGGGCGGGAGGGAGCGGAAAATCTCATTGGCAGAGAGTGGCTGTGTGCAGACTGCTGAGGCCTGGGTGGTCACTTCACTCATCCTCAGCATGGTCCGCACTATCTCGCTGCTCGTCTGTACAAGAAAAGCATAGGAGAACAGCAAAGAAACAGTGCATGAAATAGTGTTTTGACGTATCAATACTCCTATCGTGTGTAAAAACCTGTGTGCTTTTGTTGTGGTTGACAGTACACTGACCTGGTCCAATTTGCTGGCCACAGCGCTAATGATGGCCTGGTCCCGGAAATGAAGGTGAAACCTCTCAAAGTTCACCTGCCAGTAGACTCCCTCGTCACCATATGTTTGAGACTGATCACAGGGATAAGTATTCAGACAGACAGCCATTGAGAAGGCAAACAAAACAAAACAAACAGCAGTGTTCTTTTGATAGGATTCCCTAACGACACTTCTCGCTTACTAGCCATCAGGCAAAATAAAGCATGGATTTAGTGGCTGATGGTAAAGATAGAAGACACACATTAGTCCAGTACTCAAAGCTCAGGTTACTCCTGCTGTTGAAGAGAATGGAGCCGAATTGAGAATTAACAAAAAGAAGTACCTCTGGGTCAATCTTGGCCTTTTTCCCACCTGGCTGGTCCTCCCCATCCTCACTAGAGCGCCGTCGTTTGCCCCGGCCTGTGATTGTGACCTGAGGTAAATTGTAGCAGTCTGGGAAGCTCTCTGCCGTAACTGGGG
Source organism: Galaxias olidus (assembly GCA_026901105.3). NCBI lineage: Eukaryota > Metazoa > Chordata > Actinopteri > Galaxiiformes > Galaxiidae > Galaxias > Galaxias olidus. Next base: position 5,457 of record JAPMUY010000999.1, read on the forward strand.
CTGAAGAGGCAGGGGTGGTGGCCTGAGTTCCTTGGGTCGTTGGAGCAGCAACTGGAGTCTCCGCTATTGGAGGACAACGCTGCAGGAAATGTGTCTCCACAAGCTTAGAGAAAGAAGAGACGACCTCACTGTACTCCATGCTGCGACCCTCTGAGGAGATAGATAAGACAGAGGTACGATACATTCAAAAGCCTTCACATACATGTTAAGCATGTGTACATTTCCATCCTCCTGCCGTGTTGATTGCCATTGAGTCTAACACAGACCCTCCATGTTGTGGGTGAGGCGGTCGGCTACAGTCCTGACGGTGCCACTCATGGTCATGTGACCTCTCTGTAGGACTTCTTCTACTATCAACTCCCCCGTGTCACCGTAGAGGGTTTTGGCTGTGTAGATGTATCGTGGATAGCGCAAAATCCCTAAAACCCGCTCAACGCTGGCTCTGTACTCCACTGGGCTGGCAGGCCCTCTGCGGCCCAAGCTAAACGTACAAGCGCCATGCTGCATCAGCACACACAGGGCCTTCTTTACCTAGATGTGGGTTAGAAGCAAATCTTGGTTAGAGTGCAAAAATAAACATGGGTATGCAATAACATGGGACTGCTATTGTGCATGCATTACCAGGTCCAAGGGGGTGCCAGATTCATGTGCAATGACCCTTAGATTTTGTGCTCCACTTCTGAGCATGTGTGAGCCCACTTTCTCCACTACCTCTCCATAATGTTCCTTCAACAGGAGCCCACACAAACGAACCTCCTGAGCAGTCATCTGCGTGACCAGAAGCGAGAGACAGTAACAACATTAACTTGGCTCAACGTATGAATCAGTGAATCTTGCTTCACGTGTTTACTTTGAATTGATTATCCACCATGCCTCCCTCAACCCTCTTAAAAACTATGTTTAAGTAGTAAAGAGTAGAGAACAATGTCATCGATAATTGTAGTTACAGTAAAACTCATAGTTTACCTTAGAAATCCAAACACATGGGAAGACTGCTCGTTGACAACACAGTACACTTCCGCCCTTACACCAAGCTTCAGCTTTTCCCCAAATATCTTTCGCATTGCATGCAGGGCTGTCGGCGGACCGCTGTCTTCGTGAGGCTGGAGGACCGACGTCACTGTTTGTTCTATTCTGGGGAAGATGGCGGAGGCTGCGGCTGTACCCCCGCATCGATTCTTCTGTCACTGTTGCAAAGGAGAAGTAAACCCCAAGCTCCCGGTAAGAGAATCATAGGGGGCATTTGTTCCACGTTATTTCCGTAAGATAAACAACTGACAAACTGCAGTTGACAGCTAAGCCGGCAGATAAAAATTACATATTTCAATTGCTAGGTTTAGGTAGCTAATGCGTTAGCTATATATGGTAGCAGGGCCTTCTGCTGTTTGCTGTTTGTTGTTGTTGGTCAAGAGAATAGTAAGCACAGATAACGCTCGATACGTTCAAGATTTGAGATATTATGCAATCGTTATGGTGTGTTGAACATTAAAAAAAAAGCATTCAAGCTTATTTTGCCATGCTTAGATGTACTCACGAATGATGCAGTGTTTTTGTTTGCTGTGTGCATTTGATTTGTAAGACATGTCAAACAACTCATTCGTTCATTCATTATTTAGAAGCTAACTCGAAAGTCTCAGAGGGGTGGTATTATGGTGACCCAACATTGATAAAGTAGGATTGCATGAAATAGCCCATGTATTCGCCTAGTTTAGTTTCATTATTAAATTGAAAGTGAAATGCAGAGGCAGGAAAATCCAAGGGACTTTTGACATTTGTGGACAGAGTATTATAACATGTTATGTTGGCCAATCAGTGATAAGGGTTAATGTTTCCTCTTTTGTTACGTTCTGTCTCGAGGTAGGCCTAATTGTGTCAGTGAGTCGTCTGTCAATGCATCGTCAGGCATAACCTAAGGCCATTTCTAGTCAGGCTACGTTCAGAGAGGCCGAGAGTAAGCCCATGTTAAAGCTAAATCTGCCTTTTTGTGTCAGTCAGTCGTTATTCCCTCAGCACTAACTTATATGGCATGTCTTTGCCATGTGCAATTACAAGGCCCCCTAATAGGACCTGTTCTTACCCTTTCAACTAAACATTATAGACGGCACATCCTATGATATAACAATCATATCATACAAATAATTTTGTTAATGAAATAGTATTTTCAACAGGGTGACATTTGTATTTGTGCACATGTTGGGCCTTTCAGCCCAAGGCTGTACTATACACACATTTAAATGGATCCGAGGGTGATTCCATTTCGCTATTCTATTGGCAGCAGGGAGTGTGTCTTAACCACATCAGCCATGACACACCAATGAGTAGCATTCATAACATTGGTTAGTAAATGGGTTTTGAAATGTTGTTTTGAATCTATGAAAACCTAGTTATGCTGAAAAACCGTCCATGTCAAGTCGGCACTTCCATGCTTTGCTCCACGTGGCGCATATCAGCGGGAGTGTACTTGGCAGCCCTTCCCTATCTTCTGCTATCTCCTTGGTTTTGCGTTAATGATTTTTATGACGAGTTTGTTCACAGGAGTACATCTGCCCCAGATGTGAGTCAGGATTCATAGAAGAAGTAACAGAAGACTCCAGGTGAGAATCGCTAAGGCTCATGGACTAAACCTTTGCTGACTCTTCATGTCGCATTACTCCAGTAATTTTTCTACACAACAGTATCTGTGTATTCTCACTGTACTGTCACCGAGCTGTCCAGGCTACCATATAATGCAGAATTCTGTTCAGAATGTCTTAACATATTACAGTAAAGCTTTGGGCTTGCCCAGCCAAAAAGGTTATCTGATGTTGTTTTTTTCTATACCTCAAGTTAATGGTAGAATGATCCAAAAACATGGGGATGTCGCTAACAATGTGCCTCTTGTCCCCTTGTGTGCTGTTCCCCTCAGTTTACTAGAGGGCGGCGCTAACGGGATAGATGACGCGGCCACACAGTTTGCAGAGGTACGGGAAGCTCTGCAGAAAGGGTGGGAGAGAGCGGGAGTGGGCTTAAAGGGAATGATGGTGGCAGGGATTTAATAATGGTTTAATGTGTATGACATTTGTTCTCTCTCTTTCCTCCACCTTTCTCTTCCTTGCCCTCCTTGTCATGCTTTTTGTCCCTGCTGCTCTCTTAAATGGACTTTCCCCACACCCATCTGCTGTCCAACTCTCCCTCCCTACCTTTTGTTCCTTTGTCTTCAAACCTCCATCGCTGTCCCCTCTCTGTTGTCTCCGCCCGCTCCAGCTCTGGCACCTCTTGTTTTTGGAACGGCCGCTCACAGGCGACATCGAGAGCCCTGACTCGGAGCCCCGGATCCCCGGTGGGGGTAGTGTAGGAGGGCTGGGTGGACTGGCCGGCCTGGGGGGGCTGGGCGGGGGCCCCATCGGCGGGTCTGTCCCAGCGGGGCTGGGGGGACCTCTGGGGGGTCCTTTGGGAGCAGGGGAACACTGGGGACCGGGGCGCCCCCCTCGCCTGCACAGCCAGAGGAGGTACCGCTCCAGAGGCAGCAGTAGACCGGACCGCTCGCCTGCCGTGGAGGGGTGAGTCTTTGACACGGCCTCAGTAACGTTCTCTAGACAAATGCCCTATGCCTTGCTGTCCCATCTTTTTCTGTGCCGGTTAGACCCAATGTCTTTGTATCTCTCCCTGTAGGATCGTACAACAGTTTCTCGCCGGTTTATTTGCCAACTCTGGAGTCCCGGGCTCCCCTCCCTTGTCATGGTGAGGCCACGTCACATACGTTTCTGTATTAAACCATCACATTGATGCCATCATCATACAATCCCTGTCTGTGTGTGCGTCAGGACGGGGATGCTGCACTCCAACCCAGGAGACTATGCATGGGGACAGGGAGGCCTGGATGCAGTTATAACACAGGTATCCTTTATTTCCACTGTAGGCCAAATGGTATTCCATGACGTGCCTACTCTTCGTCAGGGATAGTTTTCCTGTATTGTCTGATCTAGCGTCTCTCTGGTTTGACTGTAGTTATTAGGTCAGTTTGAGAACACGGGCCCCCCTCCTGCAGAGAAGGAGAAGATCTCCTCCCTCCCCACAGTCAACGTGTCTCAGGAACAAGCAGGTGGGTTCCTCTCCTCTCTCGTCCCCCAGTTCCCTCTCTCCTGGGACCGTATCGTCCATGTCATTCTCCCATCCTGCCCTCGTTTTTCCTCTGCTATTGTGGCTTTGGTTTTTTTTTTTTGCTCCCTCTATCTCTTACCCTGTCCTTGGTGCGGGCCTGTGTAGTATTTGTCTGTCTCTCCTGTCTATAACGGAAATGTTTTGCTATTACTCACAAATCATCTTAAAAGCCGCTCAGGAATGTGGCATATTATTCATGCACCATGCCATTGTTATTTTGGTCTGTACAAGGTTTAGTTCAAGACTTTGTCACTGATCTACACCCAAACAGTATCACATCCTCTATTTTCATCCGCAAAGACTCCAGACAAATTTATGATTCATCACGAGGTTTATATGTGGTTTATAAGTATTAGTTTGTAAACAAAGTCTCTATAGTCATCATAAAACGTAGTTTTTTTTCCCCTCTGTCTCTCCTCAGACTGCAGTATGGAGTGTCCTGTATGTAAGGAGGACTTTGCGGTGGGGGAGCCTGTCAGACAGCTGCCCTGTAACCACTTCTTCCACTCGGACTGTATAGTACCCTGGCTGGAAATGGTGAGAAGGGGGAGGAGGAGGGTATAAAAGGAGGGGAGGAGGGAGGGAAAATAAGAGTCCTTTGAAAAGGAGGTGGAACGTTGAGTTCTAGTCGAATCCAAAGGTTTCATCAGCCTTTTTTCCTCCCCCTTGTTTTTCTCTCTGTCCGTGCAGCACGACACGTGTCCTGTGTGTAGGAAGGGCCTGAACGGAGAAGACAGCAGCAGCCAGCCCCCGCCAGAGTCCCCCTCCCTCTCCACGGACCCCCGCACACAGGAAAGATGGTCGTTCTGAAACAACCCCCCTCTTTATCCCCCCACCCCACCTCGCCCGCCCAGAAATCAAATGTCAGCGTTAGGGCACCTCACGCTGAAGACACAGGCTCTTCCTTCCTCCAGTCTGATCCAAATCATCTCTTCTGTTGCGTTAGCCTGTTTGAACAACTGCCTCTCACTCTCTGTACCTTTCCGTAACCACGTACACGTACGTACACGCTTGTATGTAAACTCTCTCCCATATGCCCAGTCATTGCCCATACTCTTCCATTTAATCATGACCAAGCTTCACCGTCCGTCAGTGTCAATCATCAGGTTTCTTTTTTTAATCATCCTTTCTTTCCCATCTGTTCATCCTTCTGAAAATGCACTGCTGTTAAAACACTGTTGTGTGGGGAACCCCAAATCACCGTCCCATCCTGAAGCCTTGCCCCCCCCTCCCCTCCATCCTCCCCCTGCCTGGCCCTGGAGCAGTATCCTCTACTGGACCTGAGACGTGCCCCAGTGGAACGGCATACTGGACCTACAGCTTATCTAATGCCTGCACCTATTTACTCTCTTCATATCGGAATGGGTAAAAGGTGTGTCCTTCATGGTGAACATTTCACTCTGCAGCTGGGGCTCTGTATAGATTTAAGCCCTTTTTAATAGCCGGGCATAAACAAGGGAGCAAGGTATCAGTATGGTGTCCACCTTTTTCTGCCCCTACTGTCCCCGCCATTGCATCTTGACTCCTCCCTTCTGGTGTATATATTACAAACAGATTACATCCCTCTGTCATTTTAGTCCTTCGTTATGTCCCTTTTTTCACATTTCTATCACTCTATTTTTTTAATGTAAATAATTTTAGTTCAACAACTTCTGGTTTGAAACAGGGAAAAGCTTATTGAGAATGGAGAAACAAATGTGAATCCTTGGGTAATGAAATTAAATGTATATTATTATATATATGAAAAAAGTGTATGATGTATTAAGAAATTGGGGAACGTAATAAAGAACTGTTACATAATGATGTGTCAAGCTGTTATGTTCATACCTGTGATGCATCCTAAGTGTTGTACAGGTATGTTTCTGATCCTTACCTCTACTAAAAGAAAAACGTAAAGCAATACTTAAAACTGCCAGGAAGAGAACACACACCTTAAACTGCTGAAGTATTTATAAACAAGGCATTTACACATTCTATACAACTCCTTTATTCCTTTTCCAGTGAGGGAGTGAAGTAGCTTAAACCTCATATCCTCACACACACGCCAGGTCAGAGTACCTTCCACAACAACAACAAAATCAGTGCAGATAATCACAGCATAAGACCTGAAACACTGACCACTCTTTGGCTGCTGAGTCTTAGTAAGGCGGCCTTTAGTTTTCTGAATGCTGACAGCTCCAAATGTAAGGTTAATAGCTTAATGGTTGAAGTTTAGTTAATCATGACTGTTTGAAATGCTTATTGGTAAATTACTGGAAAAGATTAAGTGCTTCAGAAAATAACAACCAATAACAAGCATTCAGTGTGTCAGTGTGTTTCCCAAGCGAGTGTGATCAGGGAACGTGCTGGAGCAACAGTAGGGATGTAGCCCACCACAGGGTCCCACACCTCAAGCTGGACCTCTGAGGACGACCTGCAAAGCAAGCACAACCCACAGTCAGGCACTGCTTCTCTGTCACGAGCTAACCCAAATACAAACCACGGCCATTTTCTTACTTGTTGAGGATGATGAGAACCACAGAGCCGTCGGACCTGACGAAGGCTGTGCTTTCTAGAGACGTTTTCTGACTGGCGGACACGCCCACTCTTTGAGAGCCCTCCCACAGGAACTTACTACAAAGCAGAAGTGCTTTCAGGGACTATTCTACAGCACTAATAATCTCCACTCAAACGAGGACAATGATGGCAGCAGACCAACACATTCTCCACATTCGTCATGCAAGAAAAAGGCTGAAGACTTTGTGAGGGTTTAGTAAGGCTCAGTATTACCTAAAGTGGGCCATGCTGTAGAAAGTGGGCTGCTTGTAGAAGACATCTCGGCTAGCGTCCACTATGACGGGGCTGTCTACGAAGTTTTTGACCCAGTTGGGTCCGCCACCGAGGTCGAGGGCCAGGTTCCAGTCAGTCCACCCCACCACATAGTGGTTCAGGTCCTGCAGAGGGACACAGAAAGAGGCCAGTGTCAAATGTCCCGCTGCGGACCGTATCACATCATCTGCATAAAACTGCTCCCCACGGAAAATGTCTCCATGCAAAATGAATGGAGCCCAGGTGTCAAATTCCCCATGCGAGAGTGAGCGCTAGAAAAGTGAGAGTGACATAGAATGGCCACATAGCTCCTGTTCCAGCTCGCCCTGTCTTCCCAGAGGCAATACCTTAGACTGTTGAAACAGTTAAACCTGCAGAGCAGGGTGTATCCTTTTTTTTGGTCATACACTCCTCTGGAAACCTTTTACTTCTTATTACGTAAGCACACTATAAAACGCTGGGTCGGACTAAGCGCACTACTTGTTCTGGTCAACGCGGCGTGCTGATCTGACCTGCAGGATGTCGTGGGCGTACTGCTCAGCGCGCTCCCAGCTGCCCAGCTTCACGCCACGGTCTGTGGGGCTCCAGCCAGCGCAGGCCTCCGTGCCAAACAGGTAGTATTCTGGGTACAGGTGGTGCGTGCTGGCTAGGCTCAGCTCGGCGGGCACAATGCCATCCAAGTACCAGTGGACGGCCACGCCATGGATGTACCTCCCCGCATGCACGTCACTCAGCACCTGGGGAGGGCAGAGAGAGAGAGAGAGAGTGGGGGGGGGGGGGGGGGTGAGTGGAGAGAAACATGACAGAACAGAGCAAGGCAAACTGAACTGATATATTTGTAACTGTTTAGTTTGTTTAAGTTATTTCTCTCTTTAAAAAGCATTGGTACACTCTCCCTCTCCGCTCCTCCCCCTCCTTCCCACCCCTCACCACTTTAGCCCAGTGGGGCAGCAGTAGCCTGTTGTCGTCCAGGATGAGGATGTGTGTGTGGGGGTACGAGGAGGCGTGCAGCGCAGGGCCCAGGTCCATAGACACCCAGTCCCTTTGCTCCTCTGGAGTAAAGCCCATGGCCTGGAAACTGGAGCAAGGTGCAAAGGGCAGTCACAAACCCGCTGCTGCATGGTAAACAATGCACAAGGAATTGCCCTCTCTGCAGGCTGCCATACTATATTTTTACTGTTTTACGGGAAACTAAACTGATTAATTAGTTACCTATTGCTAAAAGAAATCCTCCATCTACTGAAGGTTTCCTAGTGTGTCTATTCTGAAGGTTTCTAATGAGACTGACCTGTAGTTAGTCATCTGTCCAGCAGAGGGCTCATTCCCTGTGGTTAAGGCCCAGAAGGACAGGTTGTGCTTGGCATACTCTTCCAAAAACCTGACAGGCGGAAAAACATATCTAAAACGGTGCTGCATTGTATTTGCCACGATAAGCATGAATAATAACCACAATGGAATATAGCTAATACTGTTAGTAATAGTGCTACCGAATGTAGTACTGCGCCCAGGTCTTGTGTTCCTTGCCCCCCGGCTTTCCCTTCAACGATCCCTTTCCTATGAGAGCCCCGTTGGTCTTTAGCCAGGTCGGGGCGCTCCAGGCACTGGCCAGCAAGGCAAGGGGCCGAGGAGACAGTGACTGGGCCCGCTGCAGCAGGGGGATCTGGGAGAACCAATGGGAAGGAAAGGGACAAGAGGCAGAGGAGGACCAAACAGTAGGTTAAGGCAAATGGCTCATCTTTCAAAATACCACGTCTGTTGTTATGGTAACTGTAAGCAAATGTGTGCCCTAACCTTCATCTTGGTGTCCTCAGGAGAGAGGGTGAAGTTGTGCAGGTTGTAGTCCCCAGGTGATTCGGCGTAGGTGTACAGACGAGTGGAGAAGTCACAGCTGGCCATGGGAACGCGCACCACAGTGTACCCTATGCCTGTAGGAACCAACATGCACATTAGCTACCGCCCGTTAGCTTATTGTCTCGTATGGCACAGCACAGCCACTACTCCTCACTCAGGCACCATCTAGGAGTGGGCGTGGGAATGCTTGCCTTCAGAGGAGAAGTACTGCCGCAGCAGCAGCTCCTGGGCTCCAGGAGACAGGGACAGGATGTTGATAGCCGCCGCATCTGTCATGGCTCCTCCAAAGCCCCGTATCTTCTGGTACTTCTGGTAGGGAACTATGGTCAACCTGAGGGCTGCAGGCGAGAGGGATTGGAATGAGGAGAGGGAACGGGGAACCTTCTCCATTACAAAATGATGCCCCAACCGGTCCACAGCGCTGTGACTAACCTGCCCCGGTGCCGTTCTTGCGGACCTGACCCTGGCTTCTCTCCAGTCTGCTGCCCGCCTTACTGCTCAGGTAGGAGACAAATTGGCCCACTGGGGGCAGGGTGACCGACCCGACACTGTCACAGTGTGTGGAGTTACACTCGCACACCAAAGAGCCATGGCCAAAATTACGGGCTACGCAGCCATCGGATCCTGAATGGAGGGAGGATACACATCCATTCACACAAACACACGCAATAATCACACAAACAGACAGATATATAAACCATGAAAATAAGGGAATAGCACATTGAGATTAACAATGTAGAATATGTGCCATAATGACCAATGACCAAAGCACTAGTATGGTGACTCAAATGTTTTTCTTTTAAAACACATCAGTGTGTGTGACAAGAGACCTACCATTGCATTGTGCTACTATTCCTGTTAGTAGAACAAGAACCAACAGAATGGCTGTAGGAAACGAAAACGCCATTCTATCAACATAGAAATAAAATAAACCCATAAGGTATATCATGCTGTATGTCTATTGGAATTTCACATCAACGATTGGTCACAGCATTCACATGTAAAATCACAACAAAGTCTCTGAGGATCTAATTGTTGAATGAGGCACTGAATTGATTTATTTTTCAATAATATAATGTATTGAATTTACCCTATTAGCTCCTAATAGCATCAATGACATGTCCTGATGTTCAGCTATTGGCATGCAACACTTCTTGTGTTTAAAGAGCTATTTCCGGGTTTTGAAAGTTCGATCGCTGACAAACATTTTGGGACGTCACATGATGACCGAGACAATATTTTGTCTCTGCCGCCAGATGTCGCTGATTTCAAGAGAAACAATACATTTGTGGAGCACCGTCATCTGTACTTTCCTAAACACATCTTTCAGAAGGGATATACTGGTATACAGTGCTGTGAAAAAGTATTTGCCCCCTTACAGATACTTATTGTTTTTGCACATTTGTCACACTTAAATGTTTCAGATTATCAAACAAATTTTAATATCAGACAAAGATAACCTGAGTCAATACAAAAAGCTGTTTTTAAATGATGATTTCCTTTATTAAGGGAAAAAAGCTATCCAAACCAACCTGGCCCTATGTGAAAAAGTAATTGCCCCCCCTTGTTAAATCATGAATTAACTGTGATTAACCATATTTTTTGGAAAGCTGAGTTCAATTTCACTAGTCACACCCAGGCCTGATTACTGCCAGAACTGTAGAATCAAGAAATCACTTAAAGAGAACCTGTCCGACAACATAAAGTAGGCTAAAAGATCTCAAAAAGCAACACATCATGCCCCGATCTGAAGAAATTCAAGAACAGATGAGAAACAAAGTCATTGACATCTATCAGTCTGGAAAGGGTTACAAAGCCATTTCTAAGGCTTTGGGACTCCACCGAACCACAGTGAGAGCCATTATCCACAAATGGAGAAAACATGGAACAGTGGTGAACCTTCCCAGGAGTGGCCGGCCTACCAAAATTACTCCAAGAGCGCATCGACGACTCATCCAGGAGGTCACAAAAGAACCCAGAACAACATCTAAAGCACCGCAGGCCTCACTTGCCTCAGTTAAGGTCAGTGTTCATGATTCAACAATAAGGAGGAGACTGGGCAAAAATGGTATCCATGGGAGAGTTCCAAGGCAAAACCACTGCTGACCAAAAAGAACTCAAAGGCCCGTCTCACATTTCCCAAAAAACATCTTGATGATCCCCAAGACTTGGGAAAATATTCTGTGGATGACGAGACAAAAGTGGAACTTTTTGGAAGGTGTGCGTCTGCTACATCTGGCGTAAAACTAACACAGCATTTCTCAGAAAAAGAACATCATACCGACAGTCAAACATGGTGGTGGTAGTGTGATTGTCTGGGGCTGCTTTGCTGCTTCAGAACCTGGGCGACTTGCCGTAATTGA
>JAPMUY010001000.1:0-16331 GCA_026901105.3 Galaxias olidus
ATTTCCAATAACTTAAAAATAAAACAGAAAGCACATCATACTTTGAATGTAGGTGTGTGTAATATATGCAAATGTATGTAGCATTTTTGCAAATCCTTGGTTAGCCAGATCACACCATCTAATCCACTTTCGACGCCATATTGCTTCGAGCAAATTATGTCAGTGTAGCCTCCAGGATTCACGGATTGGCCCATAGACCCTCGAATGATCAGCTTGGAATTCATAGTGAATGAGTGGGTGTGAATGAGTCTTGTAGTTTACAGGAGGAAATATACATGTAGTGCATTATTTAATGGATTTTCGCTTAGCAAATGGAAATGAAAGCATATTTTATGATTATACAGAGTTCGAAGATAAAGGGAATCTCTCGAAATGTCAGTGAGTTATCATATTATTCAGCCATTCTTTTTAACAAGAACGTTATACCACCTGTTCTCTGCATTAAATCGCAGATAATGAGTAACGCCAATGAAATTAGGAGGTTTCTAAAATATATATTGTATAAACGACAATGAGAATGGATGCTAGTGACAACATTTTGCTAAGAAAATACAAATTTAAGTATTAGTAGGATCTGTTTTGGATACAGCTTTCGAAAAATATTTAGGGCAAACAGTGCAGACACTTACTGTGAATAATGTTACGGTAGGTATTGTGTCCAAAATAATGAATGATGGGTATTTTCATGTTTCATTGAATACATTATTTCACCTTACAATGAAAATCGCTTGCATCGCTTGGGGTTGTGTACAATTACCCTCTTCTCACGAACCTTTAATCATTAGGGATATTTACATTAGACTGCAATGCAACAAAACGGTGATGTATTTCCCAAAGCACATGTAAGCTATATGTCTCGATGTGTGTATTTTGTCTGATTGTATCCAGCAGACTCATGCGATAGGCTACAATCAGGCGATGCTTCTTTCATAACAGACTGTGTTACAATGCGCATGAGAGCCAAATAATGTGTGATAACCAAGGATACAAAGTGACGACATTGCTTTTGTTTCTTTACTGAGTATGGTGTTTTTAAATCTAAACAGTGAAGACATCTGAGGACATCTAAATGTATTGAATTATTTAATATACAGCATAATAACACATTTATGTGACCTAAAGTTTCAGAATTTACACTGTGCCTATTTCTTGCAGTTGACTAAGCTTCAGTATACAGGTGGACCTGAATCAGACATAGAGTGTAAGTAAAAATGGGTGGTGGGGGCCAGCTGACAGAACCAGGAGAGGCAGGCAGCCGCCGAGGTGTCAACCTTTACACCTGGGAGGAGGTGCAGAGGCACTGCCACAGAAATGACCAGTGGCTGGTCATCAATAGAAAGATTTACAACATCACCCAGTGGGCTGCAAGACATCCTGGTGGCATTCGGGTTATCCATCACTTTGCTGGAGAGGACGCCACGGTAACTGTGCATATCAACATCAGAAATAGGATTCAAAAATTCCAAAGTGTCTTTGAATAAACCCTTGAAGTAGTCATACAGCATTTGAGTTTTACCTTATTTCAATGTTTCTGGGAGAAGTCCATGCTTGTCCAACTTTAACTGTTTGACTGTAAACCAATGTGGAATTAGATAGTTTTAGTTGAGAACACGACAAAATAGCATTTGGACATGTTCATTACGATTCAAATTGCCTCAGTAGGTATCTCAATGTTAGCAATTCATGTCACAAGCCAAGCCAAGTTTCTCCATCAGTCCACAGCAGACACTTTTCATAGTAATACACATTTAATTTAATTTAATTGTTATGGAAATGGAAATACTGAAAAAACACAATGCATATGTAGTTGTAGGTATCAACTATCAACTTGTTATGTTGTTTGGCAGAACACCCTTACTTTTCTGCATTTGAGGCCATCATGTTATTGTTTCTGTTGTAGGAGGCATTTGCTGCTTTTCATCCAGACCCAAGATTTACACAGAAGTTTCTGAAACCTTTACTGATTGGTGAGCTGGCAGCGACTGAGCCCAGTCAGGACCATGACAAAAACGTGAGGACCGTATTTTCTTCCTGTCATATCATGTCACTGTACAGTTCATAGAAACAGTAAAACTGTAAGGTCATCATAAACATGTCTTGGTCTGTTTTCTTTCACGGTTCTTCAGTTTGCATTACTTCAATTTGCACTTACAATTTTCCTCTCTGTAATTTTTAACTAATCATTATGCATACAATATTTATGAATGGTTTCACAACAGAATTTCTGTTTTAATTCTTTCTGAAAGGGAGTTTTTAAGTATAATCAGACATCACTGCTTGAAATCATTTAAGTCCATCTTTGCATGGGCAGCTGGTGACAGGCTAATATGATCAATATCGGATATTGACCCACTCAAAGAGAGCTTCATCAGCCACACTGGATATAGCCTAAAAATGAACACAAAATGCTAAAACATTAGCTAGAGCTGAAACACATATTGCCAACATGGCTGATTAAAAGCTCAAGAAATCAAAACAGTGAGGTAGAAACGAATCCCAAGGGACAGTGGTGCCTTGAGCAAGAACACACTAAAATAGATTATTGGAAATCCATTCCTTTGTGTTGCCTTTTCCTTGTTTCTATTTTCAACTCTTTGTCACCGGATTGACCTGTTCCAGGCTGCCAAAAATGTTTCTCTCACACATAGTCACAAACACACATACAAATATATCACCTGCTAAATACAAATGAAAGCAAGGTATGTTTGTAGATTGTTAAGTTTCCTTAGTTGTAGGGTGTGGTGGGGCTAAAACAGTATAGTTTAAAATACAATTAATTTAATTAAAGGGCATACCTTTGGTCTAAGTTGTGTTTAACACCTTTACCCAGATTGTTTAACCGGCTATTCCAGATAATGCCATTAGGAATCATCTCAAATAAAATGTTCTCCAATTTGAGGAACTTTCGGTTTCAACTCCGCCCACTTTAGGTATTTTACCGTATAGTAAACTGATTACGAATTATATAAATCCGAATATGTATTTGAATCCGAATAATGACAACTCTGCACACCCCTAGCCACCAGTTAAACACTGCCACATATCCCACAACCTTTCTCAAATTTTGTATATAGAGAAGGCATGTCTTCTCAAAAGCAATGTCTCCATCAGGTTTGTTTGGGTCATCAGTGGTGAAAGTGTGAATTTTTTAAAGCTATGCCATACATGTATCTGGCCCCTTTCCTTGCTCCTCATCTGCTTCACAGGCACTCTTAGCAGCTTTACTGGCTGAAGCCCGTTAGCACGTCCAAGTGCGTTGGACAGTATGCTGTCTGAAGACAGCTTAAATAGCATAAATAAGACCTATCATTCTTCATTCGTTTTATTGCTTCTGTTTACTGTGTTTTATCTTCAGGCAGCACTTATGCAGGACTTCCGTACCTTGCGTGATCATGTTGAGAAGAAGGGTTTGCTCCAGGCCCAGCCCATGTTCTTCTGTCTTCATCTGGGACACATTGTGCTGCTGGAGGCTCTGGCCTGGCTGCTGCTGTGGCTCTGGGGGACCAGCTGGAGTCTCACCTTGCTTTGCGCTATTATTCAGGGTACTGCTCAGGTACATTAGTAAGAAGAACTATTAATGAGTTTTGTTGTCACTGAGGGCCATTGGTTTTTACACATTTGTTTTTGCATAATAACATGTTCAGTCATTTATTAATTCATTCACTATTTTGGGTTTCTCTTAGTCGCAGGCTGGATGGTTGCAACATGACTTTGGCCACCTGTCAGTCTTCAAAAAGTCTGGGTGGAATCACATATTGCAGAAATTTGTCATCGGCCATCTAAGGTATCGATGAATGCAACACATTTTATTTTGAAGAGCATATAGGTAGTGGTGCCAGGAACCATTTATTTGTTCCTTTGTTTAGATTGCAGATTCATGACAGCATTTTGGCACAAAATGTTTCAACTTTAACCAATAGTGAGCTAGAAATCCCAATTAATTTCTGTTGTTTGAAGCAGTGGTTCCCAACACAGCCTTCAAGGACCTCCACCCATTCCAGGTATTTAATCTTCCCAGTTTCTAACACACCTGGTGTAATTAGTCTCTCATACAGCAAGGCCTTGACTAACTGCACCAGATGTGCTGGCACTAGGGAAGATCCAATTCCTGGCATGGCTGGGGGTCCTTGTGGACTGGGTTGGGAACCACTGGTTTAAAGAAACTGTGTGAAATTGGTCCCTTGTTTCATTATTTGATGTTAAAAGTAGAGCTATGCCAGAATGGAAGAGATTGCTGCACTGATACGTCAACACCATGTAAATAGTTTAGTCTTCAAAACCGCACAGTACAAGGGCAGCACAGTTGCTCAGTGCTTAGCAATGTTGCCTCAGAACAAGAAAGTCCTTGATTCGAATGGTTCGAATCCCAGCTGACGCAAGGGCCTTTCTGTGTGGAGTATTCATGTACTCCTCGTGTTTTTGTGGGTTTCCACCTGGTGCTCCGGTTTCCTCCCACTTACAAAAAACATGGTTGATACTCATATCAGTGCCCTGACTAGGCACTGCCAATAAAACTGGTGTGGATGTGTGTCTGATGTGTGTGTGTCTGATGTGTGTGTGCTAACGTCTGTTGCGATATATTTGGTAAGCAAATTTGGTGCAAATCGGTTGCCATGGTATCACCCAGACTGATTGTTGTGAGTGATATCTGTCTGTCCATTTGTTGTGTTTACATAATTTGCTACCAATTTGTAAAGCGATTTGAGTCCCGAGAAGAGCGCTAAAACTAAATCCAATGAATTATTATTAGTAGTAATAATCAAAGTAATCTTTAGATCTTGTTGTTTGAAGGGTGCATCTGCTAACTGGTGGAACCATCGGCACTTCCAGCACCATGCAAAGCCCAACGTCTTCAGTAAGGATCCTGATGTCAACATGCTGCATGTCTTTGTACTGGGAGATTCACAGCCTGTGGAGGCAAGTCATTCTGTGGCAGAAAATATCAAGTGAATGATAAACTAAACTGCTTAGAAACATGTTAGACTAAAATTAAAGCTTTATCATTGAAATGTCTAAATTACAAGACACTATTTACCTTTCCATTATAGTATGGCACAAAGAAGATCAAGCACATGCCCTATAATCACCAACACCAGTACTTCTTTCTCAGTATGTTGGTTTACAACATTTTTGCGAAAATGCATAACAGCTTTACTGCAATAAAATGTACTTAGAAATTTGATGTAATGAGAGCTATGTGAAATATCATGGTCTTATTGTAACTATTCCTTAACAGTTGGACCTCCGCTGCTCATTCCAGTGTACTTCCACATTCAGATACTGCGCACTATGTTTTCACGTCGAGACTGGGTGGTGAGATGTATTCAAATCCTGCACTAAGAAAGGTTATTTATTTAGGTAACAAATTTGAGATAAATGTGAGATAACACCACTCCACCTTTCTGCCATTAAGGATCTGGCCTGGTCCATGAGCTTCTACCTTCGCTTCTTCTACTCTTATGTCCCTTTCTATGGCTTCTTTGGCTCAGTGGCTCTAATCAGCTTTGTCAGGTGAGGAATATAAATGGTTCTTCATATTATATCCGACCATTATAATATCTCTGTTGTTATAAGTACATACACCCCTCAACCCCCCCCCCCCCCCCCCCCCCCCCTTCCACAAATGGTATGATGATTCCGTAATGTATATGATGCAGGTTTCTGGAGAGCCACTGGTTTGTCTGGGTGACTCAGATGAACCACCTTCCAATGGAAATTGATCATGAGAGACACCAGGACTGGCTCTCAATGCAGGTACTCACTTCTTTCAAACCCTCAGTGGAAGAGAATCTGCAGCAGTTTAGTGGCTTGTATCTGTTTCACAGTGTGAATCTGTTTCTTTGGTTTAGTTGAGTGCCACCTGCAACGTTGAGCAGTCAACATTCAACGACTGGTTCAGTGGACATCTCAATTTTCAGATTGAGCACCAGTAAGGCAATTTCGCTAATCGGTTAATGTAGAATTATTCTAGTTACACACCTTACAATCCTTAACAATTAAAATATTAATCAGTTAGTCAATTAGTCAGATTCATGCTATCACAATTCTCCTAATCGATTCTTTTTGCTTTTTTCCTTTCACCTGTAAGTCTATTTCCCACAATGCCTCGTCATAACTACCACCTAGTTGCACCACTAGTACGTAACGTGTGTGAGAAACATGGGATTCACTACCAGGTCAAGACATTACAGCAAGGCTTTGTTGATGTTGTAAGGTAATGTCTGACAAAGATCCAATTGGGAGGGATAGAAAATGTGTCTGTAGAATATACACCTGTGGGATTCTCATTGTAGCTTGCTGACTTTATGCTAGGTACCTACTCTACCCTCACCCTTTATACTTTACTTGTATCATCAATCAACAAAAAAATCTAACAATAGTATTTGTAGCTTTCCTAACTATGAATTCAGTGTTATTTTAGCCTTTGTTTCTTTACCATTTCAGGTCACTGAAAAAGTCTGGCAACCTGTGGCTTGATGCATATCTCCATAAATGACATTTTCCTGATTAAGGTCCACTGTAAAGAAAATAGTGTGCACTGTATTGTATATTGCCTGTGTGGCTTTTTATTATATAACACTGTTTATTGAACTTATCTTTTAATTGGTATACTGGCCTATTTTGTTTACATGAGTATTCAATATTTGTATTTGTCTTGTAAGGGTTTGGATAAATTAACTTATCTTTTATTTTGTAGGTGCCGTACATTGAAATTCAAATGATTGTGATACATTTACACTCCAGACTCTCGTCTGAACGACATGTATTTTATAGGAAACAACACCTGATCAATGAAGCATAAGATGTTCATACTTAGTAAAAAAAAAAAAAACATGATATAGCTCATATACTGATGTTGTGCTATCTAGCCTGTCTGAATGAAGACCTGTGGCCTGACTGACATACTGGGTGTGCTATTATATATCGCACTTGTGTTATTCTCTGTTTTGTATTCTGTTTTAAAGTGTGCACTGTTGGTTTGCTTGTTATGAAGAGTACAGGTAAGGCCCTTCTTTCCTGACAGCTACTTACAGTAAAAAACAAGGAACTCTTGATCATGTTATTTGTTAGCTGCGGTCAATTTATTGGCTGCAAATGTGGTTCTGTATAAAACAAGTGGCAATAGTTTTTAAAAAGGATTTTTTTTACTGTTATAAACATTATCTACTCAATAAAATATATCTTCACCCAATATCATTTATTTTGTTTTCTGTAAAAAAAAAAACCGAAATATAATGATTTGCTGTTACCAAATAAAGCAAATCTGCTTTAGTTACATCATATTCTTTAGTATGTCATGTACAGACTTGACCCCTGCCCGCAAACATTGCATTCTGAAGTGTTCATTTTGGATTATGGTAATGATACAAGGGATTATATAGCATCGTATCCTGTGTTTTGAAGTGGTCAGTGTACTCTGCATACCACATCCTTGACCCCACTTGACCTTGGGAAAAAGGAATCTCTTCACACAAGTGAAACTTTTAGCTGATGAAAACTACATGATACCATTGCTACACCAAGATAAGAGAAGTTATATTATTTCCAAAAGGTTTAATCACAAAATCATCGTATCTACAGCATTAGAGTTCTCTAAGCGATGCCAAATAATAGTATTGCCTTTTCCAGCCAAGATTCGCAGGCCTCACTCACCTTAGCTAAGGTCAGTCAGTGTTCATGTTGTAGGTACAGTATCTGAAAGAAACTCCAATAGAGGTAGCGATAGAACAATTGAGAGCCCATATAGTTTTAACATACTCAAAGTTAGTGAAAGATAAAAGATACACAATTTCTATAAACAATATACACCTGGTTCTTAGTATTTTAGAGTGAGTGAGTGATGCGAAGGCTTAAATAAATTCCATTCTAATCAAATATACTTAGAATTTATTAAATAAAATAAATTATCTAATAATCAACACACAACAGACATACCTGTAGATTTTTTTAAACCTTTTAAAAGAAAATCATTTTATTGTCACCACTGACGTGTGTCATTAGATTTCTATTATATCCACCCTTCATCTTAATAATAATAAACCCTGACATGTGTTTTACTGTGCTCGTCAGACTATGCTTAGTGATGGTGGTAAGACTTATTATACACTTTGCCCTTATAATATCTTATAACGCTGGAGCTACGGGTCCAGGACAGGATTAGACTCTCCATCTGCCAAAAATAGGCAAATGCTTCTCATTGCACGTATTGTTCTGATAACTTAATGGGAAGCCACAGAGCCTTTGTTGATCTGCAGTATTTAGCCCTTAACTACCATGTCCTTCCTTCTATATTGTCATTGATGCTAACATATGTAGCATTCGCTAACCTTTTCATTTATTTGAAAAAGCAATTTGAAACAAAAAAAATGTATTATGAATATACATTAAGTATACTTAACATTAAGTACATTAAAATAAGCCCCCAAACAATAAACAGTCACTACACATAATGTGCAATAAGATGGAGACAGTTTTGTTATTTCCATTTAGTATTTTTTCCTACCTTTGACCTAAGTCTGCATGATTTACTGGTCACTGGTCAGAAAAGCTATCTGCTCCACTGGACGGTGTTATTGTAACAGACCGTACATGGTTTCAGCCTGAAACACACTCTCACATTTCAAGTCCTCAAAGTTTGAGTCATGCAATCCTGCAGGAGGTTTGCGGTCAGCGCTGGCATTTATAAAGGAACTTTTGACGTAGTCTGATAACGATAGGTGGGCTAACGCACAAGAGGTCCTTTCATTTTGTTAAACCTGAGTTTGAAAATAATTAAATGTGCTGACATGCCTGGGCTTTTTAAAGATACACAGCCCTAATTAAAAAACACAGATTTCAGTCTGCATTTAATATATGTTTATTGCTTTGTGGTAACTGGAATTGGATTATCTCTACTTCAAAGAGTTTAGTCACCTCATGACACACAAGACACTTTTTAGCCAATTATATAGACCTTCAGACCTTTACGGGTTTGCAGCAGTTAAAACAAGACTGGTCACCTTGGACATTTCCATATCTCTCTTTGCCCTCTATTATCTCTTGTGTAGGAAAAGCAGGTGCACCTTACTCTGTGAACCACCAAAATGATCCTAGCCAGACAGTGTTGAGCCGGTCACGTCACTCCTCTGTGCTCCTGTTGATCTGTCTGAACAAAATGCAGCGTCTGGCCCAACATTCATTTTGTCCACTCTTTTGCAGTACCAAGCTAACAGGGGATGCCCTAGCCAATAAGAACATTTGCAACATTGATCATATGTCCAGTTTTGTCAGCGTTAACAAGCTATTGCCACGGCAACTGTCACGGCACCCAGGAGCGGAACAGGCTCAAACGCAGACTGAACACAAAGCTACAGAACAAAAAGGCTACTAAAGAAACACTGAGACAACTCTCTCAAAGGAAATCGCTCCAATAGGAGACTTAAAGATTTAATGGACCAAAACACAGTATACATGCCGCAGCAAAAACAATGAACCAACACAGGGCTAAGGTGGGGAGGAACTTAAATAGCAGACAAAACAGGTGCAAACAATAATCATTAAGGGCCACCCAAGTGAGACTAATAAACAGTGATAAGGCACGTGGAAACATGCAGGGAGCTGTCCACTGGCCGGTGCTGAAACTAGGACGATCCCTGGCGGCCCTGACAAGACCCCCTCCCCGAGGAGCGGCTCCGGACGCGATCCCCAGGCGGCCCAGACCTGCGAAGCAGAAAATCGGAAATCAAGGATTTATCCAGGATCTGGGCCGCCGGTTCCCAGGAGCGTTCTTCAGGCCCGTAACCCTCCCAATCCACCAGATACTGCCGGCGACCTCGGACCAGGCGGGAGTTCAGGATGCGTCGCACGGTGTAGGCAGGACGCCCGTCAATAACGCGGGGCGCAGGCACAGGATCTGGAGGGGGACACAAAGGGCTCACGAAGACAGGCCTCAGGCACGAGACGTGGAACACTGGGTGGATCCTGAGTGAGCTGGGAAGCCTCAGCCTGACGGCCACCCGGTTGATCCTCTTCTCAATGGTGTAGGGCCCGATGTACCGCTGGTTCAGCTTCGCCGTACCCCCTCGGAGATGCAGGTCCTTGGTGGCCAGCCACACCCGCTGTCCCACTCGATAAGATGGACCCGCTCTGCGCCGGCGGTTAGCCTGCCTCTCCGTTGCCTGCCCGGAGCGCAAGAGGGCGAGACGAGCCTTCCTCCAAGCGCGCCGACATCTCCCGACAAACGCCTCGGCGGAGGGAACCCCCACCTCCTCTTCGTCGTCGGGAAACAGCGGAGCAGGGTACCCGTATTGGCACTAAAACGGAGACATGCCCAGGCCCGCGTGCCGGAGGGTGTTGTGGGCATACTCAGCCCACAGCAGCTGCTGGCTCCAGGTGGAGGGGTTTTTAGAAGCCAGACAGCGGAGGCTGGTCTCCAGGTCCTGGTTGACCCTCTCTGTCTGCCCGTTGGTCTGTGGATGGTAACCGGAGGACAGACTCACCGTTGAGCCGAGCAGACGGCAGAAGGCCTTCCAAAACCTGGATGTGAACTGAGGACCTCGGTCACTGACCACGTCCGTTGGAAGCCCATGGAGCCGGAAGACGTGGGTGAGAACCAGGTGAGCTGTGTCTAAAGCAGAGGGAAGTTTGGGGAGAGGCACAAAGTGGGCCACCTTAGAGAAGCGGTCAACAACCACAAGAATAACAGTATTCCCTTGAGACACAGGCAGACCGGTGATGAAATCCAGGGAGACGTGAGACCAGGGTCTACGGGGGATGGGCAGAGGCAAAAGCAGTCCTACTTGTTTGTTGGTGGGGCGTTTGTTGCAGGCACAGACAGCGCAGGCCGCCACATACTCCTCCACGCTCCGTCGGATGTTGGGCCACCAGAAATGGCGTTGAAGGAACTCCAAAGTTCTGTTCCGGCCCGGGAGACAGGTCAGACGAGAGGCGTGGCCCCAGGTGAGTACCTTAGAACGCAGGCGAGGTGGCACATACAGCTTACCCGGTGGGCCCCCTGGAGGCACCTGGATGTTCCGGGTGGCTAGTCGGACCTCCTCCAGCACACCCCACTCGACGGCTGCCACAATCCTGGTGGGAGGCACGATGACGTCGCTGGTCGGAGAGGACTCCACAGGGGCCGGGAGACGGGACAGGGCATCGGGTTTCCCATTCTTTGAACCTGGTCGGAAAGTGATTAACAAATCAAAACGGTCAAAGAAGAGAGCCCAGCGGGCCTGTCTCGCATTCAGTCGTTTGGAGGACCGAATGAACTCGAGGTTCTTGTGGTCCGTCCAGACGACGACCGGATGAGTCGCCCCCTCGAGCCAGTGTCTCCACTCCTCTAAGGCCAATTTGACCGCTAGCAACTCCCTGTCCCCAATGCTGTAGTTACGTTCTGCCGGAGTGAGGCGACGGGAGAAGAAAGCACAGGGATGGAGTTTGTCCTTAGGGGAGCTTCGTTGTGACAGAACCGCCCCTGCCCCTACCTCAGAAGCGTCCACCTCCACCACAAATGGTAAGTCAGGGTCCGGTAGACGCAACACAGGCGCAGTGGAGAAACGGTGCTCGAGTTCCTCGAAGGCACCTCGGGCAGCAGCCGACAGGGTGAACCGTAGAGAGGTCTTCCGCGTGAGCTCTGTAAGGGGCCGGGCCAGCGAGCCAAAGTCCCGAATAAAACGGCGATAAAAAGTTGGCAAACCCCAGGAATCGTTGTACCTCCTTGACCGACGTTGGTGCCGGCCACTCCTGGATGGCACGAACCTTGGACTCGTCCATGGCGAGGCTCCCCTTGGAGACGATGTAGCCCAGGAACGACACCCGGTGGGCGTGGAAGGTGCATTTCTCCGGCTTGACATAGAGACAGTTCTGAAGCAAACGCTGGAGCACGAGGCAGACATGTTGAACATGATCAGCCTCTGTCGTGGAGAAGATCAGAATATCATCCAGGTAAACATGGACAAATAGATCCAGGAAGTCCCGGAGCACATGATTGATGAGCGCCTGGAAGACAGCTGGAGCGTTGGTAAGACCAAAGGGCATCACCAGATACTCGTAGTGCCCGTTGGGTGTGTTAAAGGCAGTCTTCCACTCATCCCCTTCTCGAATGCGGACGAGATTGTAGGCGCTCCTTAGGTCCAGCTTAGTGAACCATGACGCCCCCTGGAGTCTCTCGAATGCCGCGGACATAAGAGGCAGCGGATACCGGTTCTTGACTGTAATCCCGTTCAACCCACTGTAGTCTATACACGGCCGAAGCCCACCCGTCTTTTTGTCCACAAAGAAGAACCCAGCTCCAGCCGGGGAGGTGGAAGGGCGAATGAAGCCAGCAGCCAAGGCCTCGGCAATGTAGTCCTCCATGGCCTTGTGTTCCGGAACGGACAGGGAGAAAACTCGCCCACGGGGAGGCGTGGTACCCGGGAGCAGCTCAATGGCGCAGTCAAACTCCCGATGCGGCGGAAGCAGCAAGCTACGTGTCTTGCTGAACACGGCCTCCAAGTCCCGATAGACCACAGGCACCCCAGACAGGTCAGCTGGGGGCACCCGCTCCGGAACGTCCTGTGGAGACCGGTTGAGGAGGCAGGTAGTTTCACAGCGTTTCCCCCAGGCCAGCAGGGTTCCAGTGGTCCAACAGAGACTGGGATTATGGCGGGCCAGCCAGGGGTAACCGAGAATGACGGGCAGGTCGGGAGAGGATATGACGTGGAACTGGACGACCTCCTGGTGGTTGAGCATGGTCTGCAGACGAACTGGTGCAGAAATTAGGTTTACGCTACCAGTTCCTAAGGCCTGACCATCCAAGGCTGTGATGGGAAGGGGCTGTTCCAGATCCCACAGAGGAATGCCATGCTGACGCGCCCATGCTCCATCGATAAAATCTCCCGCAGCCCCTGAGTCAATAAAAGCAGAAGCAGAGTGCGAACCTCCTCCCCAAGACACAGTCACAGGCAATGTAAAACGGGTAGATATATTTGCGGAGAAGACAAACACTCACCAGCCCTCCTCCTATAGCTGGTGAGCGCTGGCTTTTCCCGGAAGGTGGGGGCAGCGACTGCAGTAATGGTCCCGTTCTCCGCAGTACAGGCATCGCCGTTCTCGCATGCGTGATTCCCTTTCCTTTGTCGACAAGCGTGCCCGACCCAGCTGCATAGGCTCAACCGGACACAACGAAGCTCCTTGGACCATCGAGGGTGAAGCTGGAAACCCCTCGCAGGCTTGGTAGCGTGGACTGCGACCGGAACCGATGTGTTGCTCCGGCTCCAACTGCTGCCGGCGTTGGCGCCGCCGCTCCTGGAGACGCTTGTCCATGCGGATAGCCACATCGATAAGAGCATCCAGCCCCTTCACGTCCTCCCTCGCCGCCAGCTCATCCTTGATGGACTCCGACAACCCTTCGTGGAAAGCTGGCACCAGGGCTTTGGCCGTCCACCCGCTCTCGATGGCCAATGAGCGGAATTCCACGGCGTAGTCAGCCACACACCGGTTTCCCTGGCGTAGCCGAAGGAGTCGTGTGGCCGCCTCATGACCACTAACCCTGTGGTCGAAGGTCAGCCGGAACTGTTCCATGAAGACGGCAGAGTCAAAGAGGGCTGGGGCCCGACGTTCTGCCACGGCAGTAGCCCAAGCGAGGGCCCTCCCTGTGAGTAGTGCAATCATGTAGGACACCCGGGTGGGCTCCTCTCGGAAGGACCAGGGCTGGCAATGGAAAACGTTGGAGCACTGCAGGAGAAAACTGCGACACCCTCCTGGGTGCCCGTCGTATCTCTCCGGGGCCGGAAGGGAGACCTCCTTCGGAGGCGAAGACCCGCCAGCGCCCGCAGAGGACAGCTGGGGAACCGTGGGTAGCCCATCCGATGACGTGGCGGGAGCACCGTTGGTGACTGAACACGAGGCTTGTAGCTCGGACTGTGCTATCGTCAGGCGCTCCAGTGCCAAGGAGACTGCCTGTAGCTGGGTGGCGATGGACACCATGTCTCGCATCTGCAACCCCATGGCAGCTTCCTGCTGTTGCACAGCCCTTTGGAGCTCCCTGAGGTCTGCTGAGCCCTCGGTTGGTTGGTTCATTCTGTCACGGCACCCAGGAGCGGAACAGGCTCAAACGCAGACTGAACACAAAGCTACAGAACAAAAAGGCTACTAAAGAAACACTGAGACAACTCTCTCAAAGGAAATCGCTCCAATAGGAGACTTAAAGATTTAATGGACCAAAACACAGTATACATGCCGCAGCAAAAACAATGAACCAACACAGGACTAAGGTGGGGAGGAACTTAAATAGCAGACAAAACAGGTGCAAACAATAATCATTAAGGGCCACCCAAGTGAGACTAATAAACAGTGATAAGGCACGTGGAAACATGCAGGGAGCTGTCCACTGGCCGGTGCTGAAACTAGGACGATCCCTGGCGGCCCTGACAGCAACAGTAACATTATTTGTAAATAAGCTTTGCAAGTGTGCCTTTGGTAGCAGTTAAAATGACAACTAAAGCACAGTTATTTCTCAAATAATTATAGAAATTGCATGCCAGAAGAAAGTTTGAGTAATTTTGATATCCTGTTTAATTTCAAGATAAAAGTAACAAAAATTGATGAATGGTACATTGTTGAATAATAAAAAATGAATAAAGAATTTAAAAATCTTTACGTTTTTGCATTAAATCCTGTCTTGGTTGTCGTATGTAATTCAGGAGAATATGCCTGTACCATTCAAAGAAAGAAATAAAAACGATTGCGTTCTGAGGACATTACATTTACGACAGCACCCTATCATTTCACACCCACATCAACAACACCATCCGGTCCGCCTACTTCCACCTCCGAAACATCAACCGCCTCCGCCCTTCACTCACTCCCAACACCACTGCAGTCCTGGTACACTCTCTTGTCACTTCCCGCTTGGACTATTGCAATTCCCTCCTCTTCGGTCTCCCCCACAAATGCCTCCATAAACTGCAATTAGTCCAGAACGCTGCCGCACGCATCATCACCAAAACCCCTGCCATCTGTCACATCACCCCCGTTCTGCTCCAACTCCACTGGCTTCCCATCAAATACAGAATAAATTTCAAAATCCTCCTCCATACATTCAAGGCCATCCACAATCTAGCCCCTCCATACCTGTCTGACCTCATTCATATTAACACTCCCACCCGGTCCCTCAGATCTACCTCCTCCATCAACCTGATCGTCCCCCGAATTCGTCTGTCCACCATGGGATCGCGAGCCTTCAGCTGCTCCGCCCCACGTCTATGGAACTCCCTCCCCCCCGACATGAAAAATCTGGACTCAATTTCCTGTTTCCAAACCCACCTCAAAACCCATTTGTTTAGGCTGGCTTACTGTCCCACGTGATGCTTTTTAATGCTCGATTGCAGGCTCCATGCCTTTTTAATTGTATACTACTTATTTTGATCTTATTTTATTTTATTTATTTATTTATTTTTATTATTTTTATGAGAACTGTTTTTTATATTACTGTACGGCGACCTTGAGTGCCTTGAAAGGCGCCTTATAAATTCAATGTATTATTATTATTATTATTATTACATTTATCTGGGCCTGATCAGTGTTGTTCACAGAAAGGTTTTGGGTTGCTCCCAGAGTCTAATTAAAAGGGTATATATGTTCTAGACACGGGTTCAGCTCTATGGCCTTTCTTTTAAAATCTTAACCTTAGGATCATCTTGCACATCTTTGTCAGAGGATCCGAGACTGTGGTTGTGGTCAATTCTGTGGGCTTATCAATGTCTAGTAAACCAGTGCCAAAATAAGTCAAATATGTTCTATACTTCTTTTTAACTATTTTGTACTTGCAGCAAATGGAAACAGTTATAGGCTTTACTAAAGCCAATATAGGGTGTATTGCAGTGGGGTCTTTCTACTGTGAAAAAAGCCTGCATCCCCTTTCCAGATTATCTAGACAGAAATTATCTAACTGTAGAATCATACTTTACTCTTAGTCAGTTCAGAGTCAAAGATTTCCCCAAGATTCCTAGCTGTATATTTTAGATTTGTAACAAGAAATCCAATAACGTTATCTTATTAATAACATAGCCTAATCCTTTTGATTTTTTTAAATATGTAACAAAAAACTACATACAATTTGGACCATGGTTCATTCAATATTATACAGTATCATATTTTATTTTAAAAAATATTCAAGAATGGTTAGTATACAATATTATTATTCCTAATTATAGGCTTCCATAAACTCGTAGGGTGCATGTTAAGTTCTAAATTATATATTAAAGTATTTTAATAGAAAGTGTTTGAAATCCGCAATATTAATAGCCTTGCCCTGATTATTAAAACGAGCCCGCTGCAACGTTTTTACTAGATCCCGACTGTTAACGGTA
>JAPMUY010001001.1:0-165593 GCA_026901105.3 Galaxias olidus
AGGACACATTGGTTAAAATTAAATCATAGAGGTTCCATTATTTTAATTTGGGAGAGTAAAATTGACTGTAGTTCCAGAAATGTATGGAAACATGCACAGATGACATGAACACAACGACTTTACTTTCGGCAGTGCGGCCAAGATTTAGCCGTAACATTTATTTAAACTACTCGTATTCTGATGTTATCAACGTGCTGTCTTCCGGGATCAGAAATACGGAGCATGAGCCATTGGCCAAAATATCTGCCTACGTTGCCAGCCGTGCCCCTTTTATGCCAATGCGCACAAACTCCATGGAGTTAACATCGATTGAACTACACACATCTTGATCACCGTTGTAATACCGTTTTATAACACCCGTTTGGATAATCAGAGTTTGTCTCCGATTTTCATTGTTAACCCCGAGTTCGATCGGAGTAGTTTAACCTCCCTTCGTAGTATAGGCCCCTGGTCACCACAAACAAATCAGGGAGGGACTAATTTTGATTCGTAAATGGAATTGATTGTAACATTCAGGCTGCTGTACAGTTTAATCATGATGTTTTAAACTTAATTAGTTAAACATCCATCCATCCCTCCATCCATTAGCTATACCGCTTATCCTATGCAGGATCACAGGGGGGCTAAAGCCTATTGTTGCCTATTGTTGTCGGCTGGGAATTAGCTAAACAATGAGTATTTAAACAAACATTTGTAAACACAGAAGACAGTAGGCTACTGCTGACTCTATTTTTGTCGCTGTGTTTGGCCTTTGATCTGTTAATTTGGGTTTTTATGACTTTGCCAGTGATTGAGTGACGTCCCGTCACTGGTCCAGTTGCTCATCCTCAAAGTGGAGTGGGACTTCGGCTAGCTAACGTTAACTTTGCTCTCAAATTCAAGACACCAGATTAATGTTAAACAAATAAAACTTGATCCACATTCAGTACTCACACTCTGATTACTTGTGTCCAAGAAATGCGGTCCTTGGTTATCCAATTCGGTAGGTGGCTAGCAAAACTAGGGTACTAGAAATGCAGTCCTGAAACTGTAGCTTCCGGTACTGCAGCTAGATACTACTCGTGTGTTTTTAAGTTAACGTTTGAACGTATTGAAATATTTATTTTGAAGCTTCATAGATTATTAACGTTCTAGGCGATTAAAGAGGCCGAATGTAGTTAACCGTTGTAAAACGCATGACCTGTTGATTGTGTCCTATAATTATCATTTTTCTTAATTACATTAAGATGGAGAAGTTGGTTGAAGATTATAACATCAATCTGTCATTTTCTGTAAATGCATCTAACCATACGATATCCATATGAAAATATGAGGAAATTGTGTTCAAAATATAATAAAAATAAATGCATTTTACTTGCAGCAAACTGGAGAGATGAACAATGAAAACTTCACAATAAGTGAGAAAATTATCTCGCCTTCCTACATTCGACAGGGGTCTCAGGCACGCCGCAGCCATGAGCATCTTTTAAGACAGCTACTGGAGCAGGTCAGTTACAGATTAAGGACCTTTATTCATAATGATGAATTAGAAAAATCAGTGTCTTAAATGTTTTTGATTTGGATAAGATAAAAACGTGATGCAGTCTCTGCAGGTAGACTTCTTTTTATATTTGCAACTATTCTGCATGGTGATAGTGAAAAGGCTAACCGTGTAGAATTTTGCTTGGATTTGCTGTACTTTTATAGGGAAAATGCCCAGAGCAGGCATGGAGCGAGAGCACCATAGAGCTCTTCCTCAATGAGCTGGCTGTGATGGACAGCAACAACTTCCTTGGGAACTGTGGTGTGGGAGAGAGGGAAGGCAGAGTGGCTTCCAGCCTGGTGGCTAAAAGGCATTATAGGTCTCTGGATGTTATTGTTATATACAGATTAACACACATTATGATCAAGTGCAGAAAAATACCTACACGCATACAGTTGAAGTCAGAGGTTTACATACATCTTAACTGAATATTTATTGTAAGTAATCTTTTGTGTATTTTGTCCAAACGCTAGAAGGTTCATATAGTTGGGAGATGGTAAATAAACCCTGTAGGAATAGCAATTTTTATCTGATGTGGATGTAACCCTAAAGTTATATGAGACAGTCTGCACTTAAATCTTTATTTTATATCCAATGTGCTGCATTGCAGATCAACTTGGCATGTTTCAAATTAAGTTTAAAAAGTTTCAGGACGGTATATGTTTATTATTATTATTATTATTATTATTAGGTACCTGATTTTTCCCTTGTTTTATTATTGTTTGAATAATTGGGTCATGTGTCTGGTAGACCTAACTCAGAAGTCTTTTTACAATACTTTGTAGGTTGATCCATGGGATAGGCCGTTCTGGAGACATTGCTGCAGTTCAGCCGAAAGCAGCAGGCTCCAGTCTACTCAACAAA
Organism: Galaxias olidus; assembly: GCA_026901105.3. NCBI lineage: Eukaryota > Metazoa > Chordata > Actinopteri > Galaxiiformes > Galaxiidae > Galaxias > Galaxias olidus. The sequence continues at coordinate 2,387 of JAPMUY010001001.1, forward strand.
CTGACCAACTCAATTGTCCTGGACATACTGAAACTGTCAGGTGTGGAATAAGAAAACACCTCTTAATTCTGAAGAACGTAGAAATGTAGTGCCTATTATTTGTACGGAAAAATTGCGTTGGGCGGGTACATACAATTTTTGCATGTTTTGAAATAACTGGTGCTTTTTTATTTATTCATTTTACAAACATCATTACCAACACACAAGGTTTCTGTGACATTTCAGTTTAATATTGATTTAATTTTGATATTAAATATTATTTAATCGAATGAAAGTACATTTTAGAATTCTTTCAAAACCCCAAAAAATATCGTAGTAATGCTAAACCTTTTCACTCAAATGTATAAATATGTCGTTTTTATTTTAAATGTGACTGCCAGGTTTACGGAGTGTGGTCAGTTGCTTTGTTGTACCTATGGCAACAGGGATGACCCTGACGCTTTGTTTTCTGACCTTGCGTCACAAGAGGCCCAAAGCTCGCTACATCATCTGGCCACGCATCGACCAGAAATCCTGCTTCAAATCTATGATCACAGCAGGTTAGGTACTACCACATACAACAAATAAATATGACCCAAATTAACCTCTTATTTGGGCAAAGGTTTAGGGTTTTTTCTGTTCTGTTCTGAAATATGTATTGTCAATCATTTGATTCAATTCAAATTTATTTTTTACATAAACTATTATTCATTATCACAATTTTTTTTCAATAACTAGGGTTTGAACCAGTTGTTGTCGAGAACGTTCTAGAGGGAGATGAACTAAGGACGGACCTAAATGCAGTGGAGCGTAAGATCGAGGAGCTTGGAACAGACAATGTCCTTTGTGTCCATTCCACCACTTCTTGTTTTGCTCCACGTGTCCCTGACAGGTCGGTACATACATGCAGATCTGATAATTATTTTAGGCGGGGCAATAAAACGATAAAGATTTACAGACAGGTGACAAATTTAAGGAAAAACCAGAGTAAATGAGTGGAGAAACATAACGACTACAGATGCTTCCACACTAGGGCTGCACCTAATGATTAATTTACTAACGATTAATCTAACGATTATAATTTTTTGATTAGTCGACTAATCTAACGATTATTTTAAAGATTTGTTCAGTACTCGAATAATATAAAGTCTATGCACCCGTCTATAACCATTAAACCTTCTTTATTATTTATTTATTGACACCTTCACTGTGTCAAGCCTATTGGTTTTAGTTAGATTCAATTATTTATCAAATGATTATGCCATTATCAAATGGCCTATTATCAAACTTATGCCAAAAAAATTCTAAAATAACAAATCTTTTGAATCCACTCCACTTTCATTGCATTAGAATAGCCAACTCTCTGAAAATCCATACCAGGTTTTGCTCATTACCTTGCAGTAACTGAAAGTTTGCCTCTTGTCAATGCAACCGGTAGATAAAGTTAAACGGGCGCCGAGTCTGACCCGACAACATAACGAAAGTACTCAATTGTTACAAAGCGAAAGCTAGAGGTCATAAATGTACACACACGTCATACTTGCCAACCCTCCCGATTTTCATAAGCACTATTATCTATCAATACGATTTGTTGTATAGAGGAACGCCAGACCCCCGCTATTGTTTGGAAATCCTGGTTGGCAAGTATGACACACGTACCAAATCGCAAAACTAAACTATTTTATTAGAATTAAAATATTAGGAAAATTGCAGACAGAAAACAAATTGCAGACATCCAGACTTCTGGTTCATCCTTGGCAGTGATTTCCAAATGCATAAGGGTACCATGTTCATCTGTTCAAACAATAGTTCGCAAGTATAAACACCATGGGACCACACAGCCGTCAGGCCGCACAAGAAGGAGACACGTTCCTAGATATTAATGCATTTTGGCGCAAAAAGTGCAAATAAATCCTGAAACAGCAGCAGTCCCTTGTGAAGATGCCGGAGGAAACAGGTATAAAAGTATCTATATCCATAGTAAAATGAGTGCTATAACGACATAACATGAAAGGCCGCTCAGCAAGGAAGAAGCCACTACTTCAAAACATCCCCATGGATACGAAATGTATACGATATAAGAAATGGAAGCAACATTTTTCAGTGCTTTTAAGGCCACCGGCATTTGCAACCTCAAGGAGTTGATCTTCTTCCTGGAATGACATGGACGATTCACCTGGGACATTCACAAATGGGTCGCGGATCCATTCCTTTGCACTTTGTGGGTCTTTGGCGGTTGAGAAGAAACGCTCGACACCAATGCTCAAACGTTATTGACATCAAAGCTAGGTGATTGGACACCAGCTGGGAGAAGGACTTTTGACTACATTTTAAAAAGGGTAGTTAACATTTTTGAAGTGTAGGTTGGATTTAATTAAGTTATAAAATAACAGTTTTACTAGAAACCTATTCACTTTGCCTTGGCTTGAGTCAAAAACAAACCAAACAGCTTCCAAACATTTACAGAACGATTGGTTGAGCCATGCTGGGTCTCAAAAGGAAGTATGCACCATAATAAATAATTAAGATGCAATTATTTGCACTTAACTAAGGACTATTTTACCAAGCCTAGGCACCACCATTGGTGGTAGTAGCATCTCAATGTCAACAGTTACATGCAAAGAAGCAGCTAAAAGTCCATGTACCATAGAAAGTGGCAAATTTATTAGTAACATACAGCAAACTGTAACCTATAAGACCTGTAAGAACAATCTGGGTGAACTGTAACCTATGAGACCTGTAAGAACAATCTGGGTGAACTGTAACCTATGAGACCTGTAAGAACAATCTGGGTGAACTGTAACCTATAAGACCTGTAAGAACAATCTGGGTGAGTCAAGACATGTCCGGGAGACAGAAAATAAAGTTAAACATCAGAAATAAAATATTCCCTTAAGTGCCCATCGGTTGCAGAGAAACAAGGGGCAGTTTCTACTAACCCTCCAGTTTGCCTATTCACAGTATATTTACTACCAGTTTGCCTATTCACAGCATATTTACTACCAGTTTGCCTATTGACAGCTTATTTACTACCAGTTTGCCTATTCACAGCATATTTACTACCAGTTTGCCTATTCACAGCATATTTACTACCAGTTTGCCTATTCACAGTATATAATAATAATACATTTAATTTAATTTCAAGACACTCAAGGTCACCTTATAGAATATATTACAATTACAATATAAATGAAAATGAAATATTTACTACCAGTTTGCCTATTCACAGCATATTTACTACCGGTTTGTCTATTAATTCAATAATCTCATTCTGTTTTTCAGATTGGAGGAACTGGCCACAATGTGTGCAAAATATAACATCCCGCACATTGTCAATAATGCCTACGGAGTGCAGTCATCCAAGTGTATGCACCTCATACAGCAGGTACTGAAGTACTTTTCAACCTCAAATCTTTTGATACGGTAAAACATAATTTAGTCCCTGGTCAGATACATACGATTTGAAATCATCGATTGTACAATGTCTTAAAAGGATTTTGTTTATTGTTTGTTATGTGAATATAAACATCTTTGTATGTTCAAGGATATAGAAGTTATGAAATCTACTTTTACATAGTCTTTTCTTTGCATTTGTTTTTACTTTATGTGCCTAGATGGCTCCTATTGATATAGGTTATACTAGTTATACTTTTCATAGGAGCTTTGCAATGATTTTTGATATCAACTTGTTTTTGATTATACAGTTTATTGTAACTAACTGGATATTTTACAGTTTAACAATAAACTTTAATGTCCAAAATTAGTCTGACATTAGTGCACTGAGCAGTAAATTTCACTTCACTTATGGTAAATGAAAAACACTAATGGAAGATAATAGCCATAATACTGCCTTTATAATGATGCCTAATGCTAGCCAGCGTCCCTGTGAATCAGAAACATCCATGATAAAACTCAGATGTTTTCACCAAATTTACAGGTTGGAATTGTGTTTTACCACGCAGTAATTGAGTCTAATGGATCATGAATTATACATGTATAACATAAATACATATTATACAGTTTTAAGTACTTTTTAATGTTAATTAATTTAGGGAGTAACTGTCAACTACTCATATTGTAAACAATGGAGTTAGAGCGCTTTGCTGGGCAAACTACGTGATGACACAATTTCTAAATCACCCCATGCATCTTTCTCTGCATTATATGTTCTGTAAAAAAACATATTGGAATACATATACGCCTATACCGATATAGCTGTGATAAGCCCATTCGGCCAACTGAAAGCTTTTGGAACACAAAATTTTTTGGGGGTGAAGAATTCATAAGGGCACCACACAGTAGGAGTGTGACCTCTCTCTGATCACCAACAAAAGGAAGCAACGCTGAAATCCTCTAAATGGGTCGACGCTTACTGAACTACATAAAAAATAAATATGAGGTGGACAGTATAAGCTTATCAGCGTATCTGGGGTGGAAATATACAAAGCAAAACTAGACAGTTTGGACACTTCAATTATTTCCTACACAAAATACCTCAATTTTGAGGATAAAATAATACTGAACTGTGGCAGTGAGCCACTGCAAAAGATTAGCAGCTGAAACACTGTACTGTAGTTGTCACTCACTTCCATTTAATTCTATCGACAGGGTGCTCGTGTAGGAAGGATAGATGCTTTTGTTCAAAGCCTGGACAAAAACTTCATGATACCGGTTGGTGGTGCCGTTGTTGCCGGCTTTGATGAGTCTTTCATTCAGGAGATCAGCAAAATGTACCCAGGTTAGTGTACACTTCATACCAAGAACTTACATGAGATTTAAGACGGCAATTGTAAAATTTGTCATTCAAAATGTACATCAACACTATCACTTGAAGAGCCTTGCATTGCATATCCCACCTTACACTCTTCCACAATTTGTGGTGTTCGAAAGAAATAAAATAAATTGTAGTAATATGGGATTAACCTATGGGGATAGTTTTGCGCAGGGGTTGCCAAACTGGGGGGGTGGCAAGGAAGCTTTAGGGGGTCCGTAGCAGAAGTAAGTATGAGTAAAAACTAAAAACATTTAGCCTATTATTATTATTATTATTATTATTATTATTATTATTATCACTGGTAGTAGTAGTAGTATGATTAGTATTAAATTTTTTGTTCAATGTCAATATTTGTTCCTCCTCTGGTGGTGCTAAATGGAGAAACCATACTTGCTCAAAAAATGGATGTAAAAAATCTTGACGGTAAAACTCTAGGAAACTACACGGAAAAAGGTTTAAACATCCAAGACAGTCAATTAGTCCTAAATTGAAATCACTTTTAAATATGATTGTTATCGTAATTAACTACTAGTAGACTAGTCAACACACCCAATGTAAATAAATTAGATAAATTTACTGTTTGGGTTCAGCCTATCGACAGTTGAAACAAAATGTGTTCATTATTTATGTTTTTGTTGATGATGTAGTAAAAGACAGGGTATTACTTCTCGATTCTTAATTTGTAGCAACAGATTCCTTCTTCATAAATGGCGTGATGAATACGAGTTTTTGCCATTTTCGTTCAGTTTTACAGGATATTTTCTTCTCAACACTGCATGCTGTGGTCTAACACCGTTCTAAAAAATATAACTGTAGTTATAGTCTAGCTAGTTGAGGCCAACTTCACATTGACAAACATGCATAATCACCTTGTACTTTGTGTTCAGGCTTGCAAATGTGGACACCTGAGCCCAAAGTATTAGGGATGAATTGCAGTCATAGTTGCAAGTCCATTTCTTACGTTCAAGGTTTGTTAGTAACACACTAAAGTGGCCAAATGGCCTTTGAAAAAATGTATTATATGATAGATGAAAGTGCCATGAGGCCAAATATGTGACTTGGGAGGATTGGTCAGGACAATCAGGTTTCTTTTAGGTTTGAATGCTCTGCCATAGTGAAGTCATATTGCCTTCTACCTCATGACTGGCTTGTTGTGCTCCGGTTGTTCAGGTCGTGCCTCGGCCTCGCCTTCCCTAGACCTAATCATAACATTGCTGAGCTTGGGCGCCAGCGGCTACAAGAAACTTATTTCGGAAAGAAAGGTGAGTAACGATTTTAGCTTTACATGTGTTTAAATGTTAGAGCCAAGCTCTCCTTACACTCCCATTAAACACAGACTGTAGTTGTATTTTAGGATCCAGGGTTGACTAGTTCTTTAGCGTGGTGTTAGCTTGGCATTGGGTTATTTAAAGAGAGATAGTTGAGGAAATGCTCAGATTTTATGAAGAAATATGATGTATGATGCCATTAGTTGTTGCAGTAAAAAGTCCTTGAGGTCCTTAAAATACAATAGCTACATTAGCTGGCCTAGTATGATTGTGCAGTACCCCTTTATTCCGAATGATCATACCTTATATAATTATAAATATGACGGTACAGGAGTTTACTAGTCTCAACCTTTTATTATGCTACATCTCAAATACAGGCATATTAGTTGGAGGTCCAGTAATAGTAATTTGTTGTGATTAGAGACATGTCTAGTGTTTGTCTGATGCTATTCAGGATCCTTCTTCCTCCTATCCACATATCTGCAGGAGATGTACTCCTACCTGGAGCAGGAGTTGTCCAAACTAGCCAAGGTGCACGGTGAACGCCTGCTGCACACGCCTCATAACCCCATATCACTAGGTAAGCAGATTTGTGTTGTTCACACCCATGCAAACATCTTCATCGGTCAACAGAGTAAAGTTCTACATATATAGTAAAGCCCACATACAGTGCATCCGGAAAGTATTCATACCCCTTCACTTTTTCCACATTTTATTATGTTACAGCCTAATTCCAAAATGGATTAAATAAAAAAATTCCTCAACATTCTACATACAATACCGCATAATGACAAAGTGAAAAAAGTTTAGATTTTTTTGCAAATATATTAAAAATAAAAAAATAAAATATCACATGTACACAAGTATTCACACCCTTTACTCAATACATTGTTGAAGCACCTTTGGCAGCAATTACAGCCTCAAGTCTTCTTGAGTATGATGCTACAAGCTTGCCACACCTATTTTGGGGCAGTTTCTCCAATTCTTCTTTGCAGATCGTCTCAAGCGCCATCAGGTTGGATGGGGAGCGTCGGTGCACAGCCATTTTCAGATCTCTCCAAAGATGTACAATCGGGTTCAAGTCTGGGCTCTGGCAGGGCCACTCAGGGACATTCACAGACTTGTCCCAAAGCCACTCCTTTGTTATCTTGGCTGTGTGCTTAGGGTCGTTGTCCTGTTGGAAGGTCAACCTTCGCCCCAGTGTGAGGTCGAGAACGCTCTGGAGCAGGTTTTCATCAAGGATCTCTCTGTACATTGCTGTATTCATCTTTCCCTTGATCCTGACTAGTCTCCCAGTTCCTGCTGCTGAAAAACACCCCCACAGCATGATGCTGCCACCACCATGCTTCACTGTAGGGATGGTATTGGCCAGGTGATGAGCAGTGCCTGGTTTCCTCCAGACATGACGGTTGGCATTCAGGCCAAAGAGTTCAATCTTGGTTTCATCAGACCAGAGAATTTTGTTTCTCATGGTCTGAGTCCTTTAGGTGCCTTTTGGCAAACTCCATGCGGGCTGTCATGCGCCTTTTACTGAGGAGTGGCTTCCGTCTGGTCACCCTACCATAAAGGCCTGATTGTTGGAGTGCAGCAGTGTTTTTTTTTGTTTTTAATACATTTGCAAAAAATTCAAAAAAACGTTTTTCACTTGGTCATTATGCGATATTGTATGTAGAATGTTGAGAATTTTTTTTTATTTAATCCATTTTGGAATTAGGCTGTAACATAATAAAATGTGGAAAAAGTGAAGGGGTATGAATACTTTCCGGATGCACTGTACGTCTATATAATAATTTTGAAGTTATACGCGTGTGTGTGTGTGTGTGTGTGTGTGTGTGTGTGTGTGTGTGTGTGTGTGTGTGTGTGTGTGTGTGTGTGTGCACGTGCGCCACTCTCCCTGTAGCGATGTCACTAGACAGCCTTCAGGCGCACAGTAAACAGGCTGTGACTCAGCTTGGCTCGATGCTTTTCACTCGGCAGGTATCGGGGGCCAGGTAAGAACAGACCGGCTTGAACACCAATTTGCTGATTTTTTTTCCCAGCTTCCCCTCTTAACAAACTAAAGGCAGCATCAGAAAGTCAGAATTGGGCCACAGACCGAAAACTTACCTGAACAGTTGGTGTCTAGCAAACCAAGCTCTGTTTTTGTATAATACTACTCAGAAACATCAATACCTGGTTTTATACAGTATTATTGCCAAGTCTACTATTTTATTTTCCTTTGAGCTCTTACTGATTAAGCCTTGGTTGGTCTTTCAAATAAAAAAGAAAGAAAGAATACTTTGCCAAATGAGATTCTTGTTATGTTTGTTTTCAGAGTGGTCTCGTTAGGAAATGAGCAGATGGTGAGTGGTCACCTGTTTCGGGGCTTCATGTCCCATTCGGAGGTGTACCCGTGTCCCTATCTCAATGCTGCTTCGGCCGTCGGCATCACCAGGGACGACGTAACACTGTTTATCAAAAGGCTAGACAAGTGTCTGAAGAGCCTAAGGAAATGTGCGGATGTATGTGATGATTTGCTTCCTGCAAGCCAGGAAGACTCTGGTGAAGAGTGAAGACTGAAGACTGATGGTATGCGTAACGCCACTAGCCTTAATATTCTACAATCATTTTTTATTTGTTTTGTTTCACTTAAAAAGCTGATGTAAATTAAGTTTAATTTAGATTTTCAACATTTCAACAATTCTTCAAACATACGTTTGGCTTTTTAGATTTTATTTTCCTTCTTTTTTAGTTTTTTCCTGTGGATGTAACAACCTGTCTAGGTATTAAACCCATTAGGGTTTTTTGGAAATTCGGCAGCTGTACAGCTACACAGACCATAAGAAGCATATAAACATAACAATCTGAGACAATTCAAATAAAACAATAATTTTATTTAAACTTTTTATTTATTCTTAAATGCATTTTTTTCATTTTGAAATGACTGAACCGGATCCGAACCACTTGATCTCATCACTCAGCTTTTAATACATCTTGGCGTCACCTAGTTCCAGTACTTAAGGCTCTATCTATTCCGCTCACCAGCTGGAATATTAAAGCGATCCACTACCCAATTAAAAGCAGCCGTGTGTTTGCACACCTGAAATCTCTGGGCTTTTTCTACAAGAGACCCACCTCCCCACAACTGACAGCACTGAACTTGAGGCCGAATTTTGGCAGATATTCTGTTCCAAATACGAGGATAGGTCCAGAGGTACTGCCATACTGATCAAAAAGGAATGCCTTTTGTTCCAACCTCAGTAGTTGCTGACACTAATGGCAGAAACATAGTTGTTGCTGGTAAAATAGTTTTAGCTAATGAGTAGGTTGATTTACACCATGTGTAAACTGTTTATGTGCTGTACTCTTCTCATTCTACCCACAAGCAGAAGTTGTGCACTTCCTAGATGCAGAGAAAGCCATAGATCGGATCAAATATAAGTACCATCTCTCACTGTTCAGGAAAGATTTGTATCCAGCCAATCATTCATTATGTGGATCAGACTTTATGCACCTCCAAAGGCAACCGTGCAAACTACTGTATCTCCATCGGTTCAGACTAGCATTTGCCTCACTTATAGCCTGGAGACTTGTTCTTTGCAATTGAAAGTTTGATAAAACCCATTGACAGATGTGGATCAAATAAGTACTATCCATAATTACATTAGTACAACTGATATAACAGATGTAAGTTCGGTCAGAAATGTATAGACACTTGGATTCCCTTCATATAAATCTCCTTTCAGATTTTTTATAAACACTGCGGCAAATATTTTCCCTCTCAATTACCTACCCTTTTTAACCCCAGTATTAGGACTAGGAATAGGTAATGCTTTAACCACTGACATTGTGATACATTTTTTTGACTTTTTCTTTTGCATTGAGGCTGTGTGTGTCTTTACATGTGTATGTGTATTTATCTGTATCTTTATGTATAGATGTCATTGAACTAGGTGTCTGATTAATTGGTTCCAATTGCAACTACAACAAAAACCTCTTTGCTTCCACACGTTCATTTTCTTTTGTGACAATTGTTTCTTATATTCAAGCTGTTTCCATGTCTGGGGGGCCTTATTTGAAAGAAAAAAAGGTAGTTTTGGTAAAGCAACAATGGGATAATTCCCATTTCCAAAGGACTATCTAGTATATTATCGTAGTATATTATCGTACGATATCCCAGACAATGCCAAACTGTAGTATTTTAATGTTTCTTGATTTTATTAAAATATTCAATCAAGGAGTGTATTATAGATATATAAATAACAAAACACTAGATCAAAACATATTTTATTACTTGCCAATTGGGACCAATGTCCATTCCAAGGGACCATAAAGATTGCCAAATATTTTATCCATACCCTTCAACCCCGTTGCCATTTAAATAGAAAAAGAATGAACTATACAACATCATGACAAATGTATACAAATTCAATGTAGTATCTATTATTATTCTACGATCAAAATCTAATTAAATACAATTACTGATCATCTTTCATTTAAATGAAAAAAAATGAAGATTGATTTAGGCATCGAGTGAGGTTTAAGGAGTTAATCTGACCATCAGCTGGGCTCATCACAATAATAATAATAATAGCCACTACACAATAGACATGTTGACAAAGCATAAATAACGCAATCAATTACACAGCGAGGAGTGCAAGTCCTAATTAAAAAATATAATTAATTCGTGTCAGCCTCCGACTTCCGAGTTTCATTTCCCAATGACGGGAGTGGAAAGACTTGCAAAGCGTCAGTTTAGCTTCAGTTTATATAGTTTCAATATTCTGTGTATATTCTCTGCTCATGAAAAAAAGTTTGCAGTCTAAATGTTGACTTTATTTTTTAACAACTGTTTGATCCAAATTAGTTAAATTTCATGGTGTACATTTAGTTAGGGAAATGTGCACAGTTTGCCTCCTATAAATCATGATGCATGTTCCTGTAGAATTAACCTCATGGTTTTTGTAGGATGACCACAGGGGTTTTTTAAGACTTGGAGACTTAATTAAATTTACGACAAGACGGTTTACAGTAACTCAGAACTCAACTTTGGAATGTGAATAAATCTTCATAAATACTAAGTGAATGTCCTTTCATATTCCGCTCTTCTACAGAGATGTCAAGAAAGCAAACAAGCTGTGAATCCCTCATAGAATCAGACAATTCTCGTAGAATTCAGTGATCTACCACGGGACATTGGACTGAACTAACAGGGTGTCATTTGTAGATTCTACTTTAACACAAAAGGATAAAACATAACTGACAATATAGTGCACACACCTATGTTCAGGCAAGAAACGTTAAGGCACTTTATATAACAGTCTATGAAGCAATTATTAGGCTACGTGGCTGTATGAAAATAGAATTATTTCTCATAAGAACTCGTTGCACAAAGATCTCAAAACATCTAGGGTCCTATTGTAATTCAATCAACCACAAATGAAGTAACTCAAATAGCACATGTAATAAACAGTCCAAATACTGAGAAGAGCAAGGACAGGTTACCAGTTGGATACAGACAAGAAAGTGCAATTTAAGACTGCAACTATGGAAGTACACACTTATGTGAATTGTCATTCATAATTACTATGAACAGAAAATTCTATAAAAAAAATAAAATCACTTTCTGAAACACAAGGTTTTTAATACATTACTAAACATACACATCCATACTAAACATACAAATTAGTTACAAAAGTAGTTTTTGCACAGAAGAAGAGGGCTATAAGTAGTTGCAGAATGTCTATACCTAATCGGAAGCCACTTGTGCTGATTATTTCCTCCCCTCTTCATTTTGCGTCCTCGCCGGAGCTGCTCCTGTGTCTCTCCTCCTCCCTTATCCAGCAGAATGGAGTGCTCAGATAAATAGAGCCCCAAAGCACTTGAGGCACCACTGAATGCTGCTGCTTGGGGGTCGATCTATCGGCTGGAGAGCTTTTTGCTGCTCTGTGCTCAGCTTCTCATAAGCTAGATGATACTCCTTGTCAAAAGCCTCTACACACACAAGGAGGCATTCATTATCAGTACAATTTAAATGATACATTTTTAAAGTGTCCCTTTTGTGGCAGATTGAAATATGTCCTGTTTTCTGGCAAGGAATGTACTCACCCACGTCAATGTTCTCTCGTCCCAAAGCCACCAGAGCAAGAAAAAGTATCTCCCGATAGATACTTCTAAATGACATTAAGTCAAACGTGAGAAACAAAGAAAACAGCCAGACAGAATTGAGGGGTCATGAATAAACAATAAGGAAAGGAATATCCGCAGGGCTCAACGTAATGGGGTGTTAATTCATTTTCAAGTATTACATCCACTTGAAAAACAACTGAGGCACATGAGAAATGGCGAATAAAACCTCTTTGGCGTGCGAGTCAGTCAAATGGCTACGCAAATTCATTCAATCCTTACGAAGAATAATCACTTTGTTGACCCCCGGAAACCCTGCTAACTGCATTTGGTGTTTTTACTCTTTCTATGAATAGTGAAAAGTAAAAGGTGCTCAACACTGACAATGGCGTCCTACCGACCCTCATTCCGGGCAAAGGGAGTGTCGGAGAGTAAATTAAACTGATACGCTTTACAAGCTACCTCCACTACATGATAGAAATCATGCTATCAGAAGTTAGTAGAAATGCTATTAACTTTTGATAGCATGATTCCTATTAACTTCTGATAGCATGATTTTCTGTAACTTCTTGCAACGGTTTGTATTGGCCGAAAGTGAATGGAATTCTTACCTTTGGCGTTTCACCTGTGGCCGACGTTTTACCTCTCTGAGGAGCAGGTTGATAGGACCGTAGACATCATTGGTCTGGATGCTCCTGACAATGCTGTTTAATAGGTTTCGTGTCTCCTGGTGCTCTGTAGGGGCTAACATCCCCTTCTGCTCCACTAGGACACAGAGTTTTTGAGTAACATCATTAGTGGCCCCAAGTTTCATCACTCACATACACAAGCTTTAATACTTGACTTAGTTCTGTCCTCTGATTTTTCTATTAACAATCTCAAGATAATTTAGTTTGATACTCGGTCTGTTTTGCCCTCAAAATCTCTACTTCCTGTTTGCTGTTCTTGCCACATAAATACCTCTGTTGTCAATAGAGCCTGACCGATACTGGATATTTGGCGCCGATACCAATATTAGGGGGTAAAAAATGTCCAATATATATACACGTATAGCCAGTGTAGTGATTTGAGAATTGGTGAAATATGATCATATTCTTTTGTCTTTGTAAAAAGTCTAGCAGTGTAATGCTAGCCAGTGTAATGCTTAAACTTGGTATAGGATATAGATTCATTTACACAGTGTTCTCCAAAGCTGGTACAGGGGTTCCCCAGGCTCCTGATGCAAATTGATGTTGTCCCACAAGGGTTGAATGTACACCTGTTTACTGTCTTGAGACAGCGAAGTCAGAGGCAACTTCAGGGGGAAAAGAACACCCAAAACATATTGAGCAAGACAGTAATATATACATATTAAATTACAAAATATAAAAGCTACTGTATAATTAAAAGTATTTGAGAGATGCAATCACCACATTTAGCCTTTATTATAGCTGTGAGCTCATTTTCTTTGTGCCATATGCTCCACGCCCATTTGTGACAAGTAGGGATACAGCCTGAGACCATGCCCTTTTCATAAACAACACACTAAAAGAAATATATGTTTGTATATGTTTGTATTGTGAGTCTAATGTAACTTTGTCTGGAAATGTTTTCTCTTTCAATTTCCAAGCGCTTAAAAAGTGTGATCAAACTTTGACAAGAGGAGTAACAAACATTATTTCTATTGATGGTCAGCTAATGACCTTTTAAAGTCAGGACAATTGTCTTTCCCTCCTACATTTGCATTAAAAACTATAATTTTGAGGTTGCCTGGCTAAAAATCTTAGTTGTAATTGATTCACTCCCATCAACGCTAGTCTTGTTCTTTGTTGAAAGGTTTCAGCATTATTTTTAATATATAACAGAAATAATTTGTATTGTACTGTTGCTTTGTTCTAAGGTAAAAATCAGAGGTAAGAAGGTTGCTTTGTTCTAAGGTAAGAATCAGAAAAGAGCAATCCTCACCTGTACCCCATTGTTACAGTGCTCTGACGTAAGGATTAATCCTGGCAGGTTGCAAGGTAAGTCTAGGCGGCGGAAATACCACACCAAGTTCCAGAAGATGATGGGGTGCTGGCTCAGGAACTTGTGTGAGTAGATGACCTGTAATTGGTTAAAATATAAATAATATTAGATTCACTTATCTAAATGGTAACAGATCAATACACTATTCTCTGTGATTCGCTAACTAGTATGCACATGAGACTTTTACCTGGTCTCCCTCGTTCTCCAGTAAGCTCTCCAGTTCCTTGCGCAGCACCAGAGGGCTGAGGTAGGGCACCGACACAGGCTTTGGATTTGCCCTCTTTTTTTCACAAGATTCCTGACGTAATCAAACAAACAGCTTTAGTAGGTTTTTATGAAATGGAAATCAATTGTATTCCACAAAAAGCACAGTTTAGGGGTCCAAACCCATACTTTACTTTGTATGTAATGTTTGGATACAAGTGTAGAAATGGCTTATTCATGTTCATACTGTGTAGTTCAATTTGTACTATTTATTTATTATTATTATCAAGCATTATTATTTTGTTACACCTATTTTCATTTTGGACTTTATCTGAGCAACAGGGGTAAAACTCTCTGGAGATCAATAATACGATACAGACTTTAACTCCGGTACGCTTTGAGCCGAGCACGTAATTAAATAGATAAATAACAAAGACACTTAAATTCAATGTGGGAAAAGTCCCTGAAGGAAAGGTCACTGCAGTCTACCAAAAGGTGTCCAGATTCTAATTTCTAAACAATTTATTTATTATTCATTTGAAAATTAATTTTGATCTGTCTGATTCCATGGTGGTAAGAGTGTATTGCTTTTTTGGAGAGACTCTGCTGTACTATATGCAAAACTAATAATTGTAATTATTAAGGGGCCATACATTTGGATTGCTATCTGAAACCCATAAAAGGTAATGCACAGTACAAAACCCAAAGCCTTATAAAAGTCCATGTGAAATAAATAAAGCATAGGCAAAAAAAAAAAAGTCTTCATAACGACTGTGAAACCGAATGCTGGGGCACAGATCCACTGCTAAATGCATCCAAAAAGGGTCTCCATTGTACAGTATGTGAGGCTTGTGCTTTGTGAATGGTTCTGAGGTGTTAAGTCCTCTATAAATCTTAACTTTCTTAAACTTTGAAAACATTCTTTTCTATTTAATTTTACTTTATTTTGACTGTCCTCGACAATCAAATACCTCATTAAGGCTGCATGGCAGGCTGGTGGTGGAAACCCCATGAGCGGGTCTCGGTTCACAGTCCAGGCTCTGGAGAGGTCCCCCTGTACTGCTACTGCGTGTCAGTGATGACCATTGCTTCTCTGCCTGGCTCTCCAGCAGACCCAGAGGGTCCAACTTCAAAGGTTCCTGTACAGAGCTGAGACACAAGGCCAAAACAGACAGTTCAATAGAAGATAAATGATTTCGGTATGATTGAGAATTTAGTACTGTGGAGGGCGAACACAATCAGCCCTCAAGGAAAGATCATAGGAATTTTGTTACCTACATTGGACTTCACATCCTTTGCCCATTATGGAATTAGATGAATGCCACAATAAATAAAATTGGAATTTTACAACTTGACTTGGTGTTGGTTTGGTTTGCCAGAGTAAATATTAAGATTCTGATTATACTCAATTACAAGCTTACCAGCCCTAACCAGACACATTACAAACAAAACAAAACCAAAGGACGAAAAATGGTCTAAAAGACCGGTTACCTTATCTTGGGTCGAAGGTCGTGGAATTCAACATGCAGGAGAGGCAAGAAGGAGGTCTGGCAGAAGGGACAGGTGCTATTGAGGTTTGAGTCATCGGCTGTCCAGCCAGCCATGATCTCCTCGTCGTAAACCAACACCTCACAGGAGCGGCACTGGGAGCAGCTGGACATCAGCACCTTAACCACAAACACATGCATTTCTTTCACCTATGGTTACAATTATTTGTGATAAAGCGTCCCCAAGCTCAGACCCAGGGGGGACGGTCTCGCTAAGTGGGTCAGTTAAGTATTTATACTAATGAATGTGTATGTTTCTAGATGGGCCTATTTTATAATTATGAGTGGGGAGAGAAAACAGGCGAGGGTGGGTAGCTACGAGCCATAGGCAGGACATCCATACGGGTTCACCTTGAGTGTACTGCCGTGCTGTGTAACGGGTCATCACGTACAGTGCCTCTTGTTTGGAGGGTGTCTGTGTGGAGTGCGCCTTAACTAAAGGGTGTTAGTGTGCTGTGTTCGTAGCATGCCTTAACTAGAGGGTGTCAGTGTGCTGGGTTTAGAGCGTGCCTTACTAGAGGGTGTCAGTGTGCTGGGTTTAGAGCGTGCCTTACTAGAGGGTGTCAGTGTGCTGGGTTTAGAGCGGGCCTTACTAGAGGGTGTCAGTGTGCTGGGTTTAGAGCGTGCCTTAACTACAGGGTGTCAGTGTGCTGTGTTTAGAGCTGTGCTTTAAGCTATCGCTTAGTCCCCTGTAGGGGTTCCTGAATTGAAGCTGTGATTGGTTGTCTTGGCGTGGCTGGCTGCCCCAATTGATTGTTCTCCTCCCCCGTTTTATGAACTGCATTTATACTGTATATTTATATATGAGGAATTCATAAAGATTGTTATTTAGTACTACACCCCATTGTGGCTGTGATTATTCAGACTGACAGCAGTTATTTCCTGCTAAGGCAGAAACCAACATTTATTACAATACGTTTAAGCATAAAATATTAAATGTTTTATAAAATGACTGGAGGTGGACTTTAAGAATATGTATGTGCTTAACTGGTGTATTTATACAGCTCTCAATGTCTCACCTCGAGAACACAGTTCTGGTAGATGCTAGAGGAGGAGGCATGATGCAATGCCTCTTGCTCATCCCGCTTAAGGTCTGAAGTTCTGCTTTGCTTTCCAGAAGTCCCAGCTGAACAAACCAAAAAGTAAACATAATTGACAATAGTAATTCCACACAATGATACATTTAGTATGTCCATTTAAGTTATTAACTGCATTGCAATTGTACTTTGATGCAACTCACACAAATATTCATAAAGGGAGTACATTTATGCCATTATTGGATATTATCGTTATTCCTGTGTTGTTTTCTGTATCACATGCAGATACAGTATGTATACTATTGTAACCAGCTTACTTATTTACAGCACATGTACTTATACAAATACAAAATCAATAATATATACACAACAGTATTTTCAATATTTCATATTATGCATATGCACACTTTGCAATTCAGATGTTACACAGCACCTGGTATTGTCCATACTTAAATAACAAGTGTATTTTATTAAACACACTTTTGTGTCTTTTAAAGTAGATGCAGTTTCATTCGATTATACGGTTGCTCACGAGAAGTGTTACAAAGAAATTAGATCCTATAAAACCAACGCACTAAGTTTAACCTTCGTTTTTCCCTCTTGTCCGCTAATTACTGAAATACACATAACTTTGAACACCACATGCTGTGTCTAATCTGTTTGCAGTTAGTCTCCACATAATTGTGTTATGTAATACACAAGTGTTCCTTCCTACGCATGATTTGTCCCTCAAAGCTTTATATTAACATTTGCAAAAATGTTAATGCCGCACTTACAGTTGAAAACAACATTATTAACAGGTATTTCCTCTCAAAGAGCGGAGTCTTATAATGCTAGAAGCAACTTTAAATATGTATTCTTTCTTGGAATGAAAAAGGATCCCCATAACCCGCGAATACATAAACATTAGGGGTGAGTCCTGTGTGCAGCTTGTTTACTATAAGGCTAGCTGCTGAAAATACCTGTTCTGATAGAACCGATGTCGCGGCATATGAATGTCAAGCGACTCGTTTAGTGCAGCATCACAGTGGTACCAATGAACTTTTATGGTTTTTCTGTGTAAAATGTTCCCACACTAGACTTTGTTTAGCGCGTTTCATGGCTGAGCAGCTCATGCTCTTCGGTTTGAAGTTAACATCGAGCATACGCCTCAACAATTTAATCGCACGCTGTCAATTTCATCCAAAAGACGAGACCGCAAATTGAAAAATAATAATAAAAGAAATTATTTAATTTGAAACTTGATCGAATTAATTCTTAGTGAAAAATAATCGTTCATCAATTAATCTTTAACAACTCAAATCCAATATATATTCATTTTGTTTATACACGATCAACTGAGACTACGTCTCCTTTGCAGCAGTTCCCTGTTTACAAAGCAGGGGATCAAAAACAAAATAAAATGAAGAAAATAAAAACATTAGAAATAAACCAATAATAAAAATGTGTTACAGCAGTCAGTCCTCCAAAGACTGGCCCAGCACACGATGCATTGTGTAACAAAAGTGTGAAGGCATTTGTGAAAGATTAAGGCAATCAGCAATACTTACACGTTTGGTGCATCCCCCTGCCAATGTCACTACTGCCACTGCTACTGCCAATGCTTGTGCAGCTATGGGTGAGGCCATTGGATGACAGACCAGGAATGTCTGCAGAGGTGAGACTATCTGCTCCTCCTCCCAAAAGGTTCTCATTCAGCCGGGATTTGAAGCCTTCCCCAGACTGGGTCTGCTCATCCTAGGGTTGGCACAAAATTGGTTTTAATGTTTTGCCTCCTTTAAAGCATATCCCCCTTACTTATTTTGAAAGCCAAATTATACCTCAGAATAAGTCGAAAACATTATTAAAAAAAGGATTTGCTGACGCAATTTGCCATCGGTACACAGGTGTGATGGTTGCTGAAAATACGAATTGACCTTGAGTGCTCTGTGCGCAAATACACAGCAGAAAACGCTTGACGTAACGCTGCCTCTTTCTAATTTACAAGTCAGCACATAATAATAATTGCGTTTATTTTGGGGACCAGTGATTGGCATAATTAGCTAAAAACCTTTGTAAACCTCTGCAGTTTACGACAATTCTTTTTTGTGGGGTTTATCAAAGTCATAACGTTAGGTTCGGGGATTCTGTTTTCGTGGCCACATTTATTTATTGCCTTCAACCGGCAAACTATTAAAATAATCTCTCAGCCACACATTAAGTTGAGCTTCCAGTTGAAAACTAAAAACAGTGTATCTAAATTTCCCTTGAAAGATTTAAAGGCCCCAGTGTGCTCCATGCGAAAAAGTCAGATTTCGCTGGGGGTAAGAGAACAGAAATCTGCAAAAAGACTTCGCTTTGGTTGTTCCTTCTCAAGCCGCTGCGCAGCCCATTTTTTCTAGCTCGACGAATACGGCAAAGGCAAACATCCTATGTGAAGCAAAAAATTTGAAAAATCGTGCAAAGTATACAATCAATATACAAAATTATTTCTATAAAAGTAACCAGCAACACCTTGTACATTGAAAAAAAAAAAAGTACCCATCTGAAAAATCTGCGTTACGTCACTGGTAAAAAGCAATCTGACTTATCCCAAACACTGATAACTAATTTTGACGAAGTGTATTAAGTTTGTGGAATGGCAACCAAATGTTTACAAGGCTAATAGTTGCGTTCGAGCAGTGATATAAATCCTGGCAGGACTAAGTCGTCATGATAACAAAGAGGCTTTGGCATACATTTCTCATTTTTAAAGCCAGATAATCGCTGTGAGTTTAGTTATATTCACAGATCGAGTGAAAATGGCAAAATGCATTTGTTCGAAAATATTTGGACAGCCAATGATTCTCCTCGCTTCTCGGATAGAATTCAAGTCTTATTTCTGTAAAATCCCTGTTTAGCCCGCTCACCTCATCGTCAGAGTAGGAGTAAGCTGAAGACACTGCTCCCCAAACTTTGCTGGCCACGTTAGCAGCTTGCTTCATGCCGGACTTTAGTACATCAATTTTAGGTCCTGTAAGCAAGTGATCCATTTTGATGCTTGAGATAGAGTTAATGACAGAGCCTAATGACCCACCCTGCGAGGATTTGACTAGTGCTGTGAGTGAGGAGGACATAGGTCTTTTGCCTAAGTTGAAAGTGGTATTCTGCTTGACAGCAAAGGTCTTGGAGCGGGTGACAGTTGCAGCGTTGCCTTTGGGCCCATTGTCTGTGGGTTTACATGACAGTTTGACAGGGGGTACAGGGAGGCTGGACCTCCGTTCCAAGGGCTGCTTGACAGGGGAGTCGGTAGAGTCTTCTAGGCTTTGGTGGAGCTCCATGCTGGAAGATGTAGCCCCCAAGGGTTTCTGTAAACTCATATACTTTTCAATCTCCTCTGCAAGGTTGCGGGGGACAACTTTAGGAAGAGAATTTGATTCCTGGCAGGTCACTGAGGCAGATTCCTCACTCGTAGACACCAACAAGGAGAGGGGGTCGGCGCCCGTCTTTACATCTTCCCTGTCTAGGGTCACCCCCTTTACTTCCGGTAACACCTCTTCCTGCGTTCCAATCTCATCCTTCCCTTCAGTTATATGTCGTCCTTCCTCATCAGTGTTCACCTCTTCTTGAGTAGAAAGTCCCCCTCCTTTAATCGTTGGCATCTCCTCTTCACATAATTTGTCCAGCGTAAAAGCCTGCGCTACCTTGGGCTTGTCATCGAGCTCTGGTACAAGGGCTTTGGCCATGCCTCGAGGAAACGAAGCCTTGTTAGCTGCACAGGCTCCTGCCAGGATGCGGGCATCTGCAGCCATGTGGCCCACACCTTTCTCCAACAGCATACCAGCACGGCTCTCCACGCTAAAGCTGTAGCTTCGCTCAGCAAAGGGGGTGTGCTGCTGTATATGCTGCTGGGTGTCGGCGGCTCCAGACAAAACCAAGGGGCTGCTTCCATCCTCCTTGCGCAACACCATTTCATCACTCTTACCGAGCCCTTTAAGGAGCATCTCTGAGTCTGTGAAGGCATCGAGCACAAACACAAATGTACATGTTACTGTAATCTTAGATCTGTAAAATCTGAAACCTCTGAACATGGTGATGGTTTGAGCTGCTCACTCAAATAATACATACAAATAAGTGCAACTGTAATTTCATAAAGAATGTCTAGAAACAAAATAGGACAGGAATTTCTTTTTTTTTTAAGTGAATCTTTGTGCATATCGCACACAGTTGTTGACATAAAAATGCCTCCTAATTTAGCTACACAGATTTTTCCTAAAGATCCCTGATCAAGACCCCGTATCAAGCAAAAACAGACATTTATTAAATCATAGGATTTTTTAATTTTCAATTGAAGCCAGTTTCTACGCTACCTGTGGTGGCGTCAAAGCTCCCAGTTGACAGCTTTACAATGCTGGGGGCAGGCAAAGGCACATCAACAGAGACAGGGAGTTCAGCTAATCCCACCGAACTGTCGACTGAGCCTGGCAGGTCCCGACCTGTAAAGAAGTAAAGAAAGTAGAATGAAGAAGAAACCACCAAACTCCATGCCATTATTATCAATACCAATTATTAACACCTGGCTTTGAACTAGACTCTTTCAACCTGAATCTATTTATCAATTTTCTATCTGGACTGTTTTTTCCTCAAGGATAAATAGCAAAAGCTTTATCTGCAGTTTGCATTTATAAATGATGCTAAGCACTGTTTGTGTATGTATTCTGTCTGTTTTAATCGGTTTAGTTTCCTAAGCTTTGCGATCCTGACCTTTCCTTCTTTCTAATGCTATTGGCTATCAAGTCGCCATTGCACAGACTCTGCGGCTCAGTCTCTCTCTTAATATATATATATATTATATCTCCAAAAGTATACATTTGATCAAAATGTCACTTGGTAGATTTAATCAGTATACTTCCCTGATTGTCATAAATAAGCACAATCGGTCATATGCCGATGACAGCCATTTAAAAAACAAAATAAACATCTTTACCGCCTGATGCTCTGCGTGACGGAAGAGCACAAGCTACGACACAGTGATTATGTGCCACAGCCCACGCTGCTTTTGTTTTCATGCGAATTGAGGGAAATTATGTTTTGAATGCGCACACACAAATAATCAGTTTAATAAAAATAAATAAAATACACAAAAAAGCCAAAGCAGATTAACAAATGTATTTCAATTTGTATTAATATGTAGGCTCAATGTTTACAAATGTTATATTTTTCAAATGCACACACAAATATGTGGGACACCTGCATTTGTGAATTAAATTTTTTTTTGTTTATTATGATACGAGATCTTTTGTTGGTCTGAAATACTTCATAGATAACAATTTTAAGGGGATTCAGAGAGAAAAGTTTAAACTCTCCACCATAAAGTATATTGTGGAAAATGTTGAGTAAAGCCTAGAAATACTAATGGCAATAATAATAATTAACGATGCAAGCAGCCTTTCACTGTCTATGCAAGGTAATTTCAAAGCAAACTGAATTATTGTATTTCAACCTTTTACTGATTAATAAGTGCTTGCGATGAGCCACGCCCACACACAAAACCACTGGTCCAATCAAATGTTTGGTACAGATTTGGACGCAAGACTGTTGTACCGTAGAACACGTTTGTTAAGTTTCATGGAATTTGGTAAACCACATCAAAAGAGATCAATACAGCCTTTTGTCTTCATTACCTGGGCAACCAGGGCCATCCGTCATGAGGCGGCTTGGGAAAATTGTCTTTACTTCATTGATGACCTCGTTGGGGCTGTTTGCTTTTCCATATCCCAGCAGATCGTCATTACTAACCTCCGACACACCTGTGGATGAGGCTAGAGAGAGTATGACATTTACAATGTGTTCACAACATACACAATGTATTTTTTTTATTTTTATGCCTGATGGAGTATGCAGTGTTTTTTTTGTTTTTTTTACTATTGTTACAGTAGCAATAAACCTCACCTGTTTTAACAAAAGTTGGACCTGTGGTGGAAGGAGTTCGATTGATGACTCGTTTAAACTGGGCCACGGCACAGACCACGTGGCGCAGTTTATTCCACATGAAGAGACCACTGCGGTTCTGGCTAGGCCAGGGACTCTCCAGAACTGCCTATAAATAAATAAATACATACAATAGACTTCATCTGTATGTTAGTACCAGTATTTTTGGTATGACGATTTATGGCAACAGTTCTAAAGGCTAATATACATAAATTATTTTGGGGGGAAAATATTTAGGATTTCGCATTTTGGAAAACAAGGTTTCGAAATAAGAAAACAGAACAAAAATATTTTTTTCCTCAAATATATGGGCATCACAGTTGTGTTCAATGATTTGCTTAGCTAAACAATTTTTTAAATCTTGATTCAGGTTAATCTTTTTGGACCTTATTATACTACTACACTAACAAGAAATACATTATTGTTTAGTTGTTGCACACTTTTAAACTTATGACAATCCTATGTGATGTTTTCTGTTCTAAATAGGCAATCCGATTAGGTCGTGTTTCAAGCCTCGGGCAGTGACGCAAGGCTGATTTGATACAGAAATACAATTGTCAAGAATGTTTTTCTACTTAGTTATGCCACGTCCAAATACATAATATTTCCACAGTAAAAGTGTTTTTGGTGTCTGTTTGCACTTTATATTCATTTCCAAGGGTTTTGTTAAAAATAAATAAGTAAGAATCACTTGTTTATTTTGAAAAAAAAACCTTGGAAATTAATATAAAGAGTAAACAGACACCAAAAACTTTGTAGACAAACAAGTAAAAGCAAAATGTCATGATGTTAAAACAACCCTATTCATCTCACCATTAAATTTTTTTTATTCTTGTTGACAAACGTAAACAGAAGCATTGAGGAGGGTATTTCTGAATTTCACCTTATTGTAGTATCCATAAGTAATGGCATTGGGCTGTAACCCAGCCCTCTTCATCTCCACCAGTACACGCACAGCCAACACAGGTAGACCCCACTCGCCACAGAGCTGCATCACCACACGGTAACACACCTGAAAGGTGGAAAG
Source organism: Galaxias olidus (assembly GCA_026901105.3). Taxonomy (NCBI): domain Eukaryota; kingdom Metazoa; phylum Chordata; class Actinopteri; order Galaxiiformes; family Galaxiidae; genus Galaxias; species Galaxias olidus. The sequence goes on from JAPMUY010001001.1 coordinate 26,281, forward strand.
ATAAGAATAATGAATAACACTATTCATTAATATATCACTTTCAAGTAAATCGTGATGGTACAGTATACTAAAAAATATTCGCGCCTTCTACTTCATGTTTTCAATACGCTGACTTGAACATCATTGAGATATGAGGGGAAAAAACTGCAAACTCATCATATATCACTTGAGTGAAGTAAATAATATTAACTTTAAGTAAACAAACAATGGAAAAGGCGAGTTAGTAGTTGCTGACACCCCGGCTGTAATGCCGGATTATCAAAGCTCCGAAACCCAAGGGGTGCGACCGGTAATCGAGCCATGGACATAACTATAAGCACAGAGACTTGGTGAACACAGAGACCTAATCGGTCAGAGGAACCTCTTAGGGTAAGCTTAATTTTCTCCAGCTTTAGGAGAGACAAAATATCATGCAGCCAGGATTGGAATGAGGGTGGCAGGGCGTATTTCCATAAGGGAAGGATTTCACTACAGGCAATCAATGAGGTGAGGGCGGTAACATTGGGTCTGCATATTTGCCATACTAACTATGTCTGGAGGCGAACATCCAGGATGGAGGGAGCTGACTTAAAAACCCAAATGACATATCTGCTCTCAACAATATTTTAGAATGGATTTGGGTTATTTTGAAGTGCACATCTTGGAGTATGGCATAATGAATATTGTAACACCTGTGTATTTTCAACAACAACAAAAAAAACTAGCTATTGCTCACACTCAAACGTAAACACTGTGTGTAAAATGTATATTTGTTTACCTTTGATATAAAAGAAAAATCTGTGTGCTGTTAACAGATGCAAGCAACAAATTATTTATTTCAACTCCTTCTCTTTTATTTAACAGGATAAATATTACCTCATCGAGCATTTCCACTTCGGAGCTTCTCATCATTAGTAGAATTTTGTAGGCCTGCTGCATGGCTTTAGTTTGTGACTTAGCCAGACGTGTTTCAGATGGCAGGCAGATAAACCATAGGCTGTAACAATGACTGTTTAGACATTTGGCCCATAGAGGAGGTTTGGAGTTGAACCTTTTGGCCATCTTGAAAGCAAGCTTGATCTCCTGTGAAAATGTGTGTGTGGGGGGGGCATACATAAGAAACCTGTTTTTACATTTATGCAACATATTATTTGACAAACACAATCTGTTTGACAAACACAACCTAGAGAGCTGGCAATCATTATTTGCTTCTACTGGACTCCACATTGTAACATTGTTAGTTGAGGCACAATAATTTGGGTCTCAGGAAGAGCTTGTTTGGGCAGACGGAGCACGCATTGTTTGAAGTAAAAATCACCCAGGAAAGGACTGGCACCTGTCTAAAGTCTTGCCGTGTGGGTTATTACCGAAAACTGTTGGCACGTGTAATATCTTGTGTGATAGACCCTGTTGTCAACATTTTTACACAACTAACACAGACAGACATGTCACTTTGTGCCAGACCATTAATGCCATTTCAAACTGTGAGGGTTGTGCTGGCCTCCATGCAGTAGAGGGCGCTGCAGGGCCTTTGTGGTGGTAACGAGGCATCCCTATGACAGAGTACCAGTTTGGAGGAATGTTATTTAAGGGACCCTTTTATGCTTTTTGGGTTTTCCCTTTCCTGTAGTATGTTATATAGCTTGTTGTGCATGTAAAAGGTCTGAAAAGTTACAAAGCCCATAGTCCACGCCAAAGGGAGCTACTCTCTCTCACAGAATACACTGCTCCTGAACTGCCTGAAACGCCTCGTTTGTAGTTCGGCGTTTTCTTCCGTAACTTATCTACGTCACTAAGTCACACATTTGAATAATGTTTGGCATGTCCTCAACCAGAGCCAGTCAGAGTGGAGGCCGGGTCGTTTCGCCATGTCAAAAAAACGTTGTTTTCGTCAGTGCAACGGCAAATTCCCTTTGTTTGGCCAGCTGACCAATCAGAGCAGACAGGGCTCGTCGGGAGGGGGGGCCTTAAAGAGACAGGAGCTAAAACGAAGCGTTTCTGACAGAGGGTGAATAGAGGTGCTGCAGATGCAGGCAGTTTGGAAGAAATAAATTGTTTATTGAACATTAAATCGCATAGACCTATTCTAGTAAAACTCCTAAGTAAAGGTATGAACCTGAAAATTTGCATAATAGGGCCCCTGGGTGTGGTTTTGTTTCAGTAGGGAGAAAAGTTGGACGGGAGCTGAACTACAGAGCCGAGCTGGAGAGAGCCTGCATGACCTAAAACCCCCGCAGCACATCCCTCGGCGGACAAGCCTTTAATAAAAAAAGTTACTCCTCCGTGTTGGTCTCACACAGACACACTGATTAAAGTGCTCTGAATATGGCTTAGATTACTTTGTTTCTTCTGTGTCAATGTTTCTTTTTACTATTGAGGTACACACAGGATAACCAATCAGACACTACTAAATTATGTATTTTAAATAATAAATTATTATCGTATTTTACTCATGGTATTCAAAGTGGCAAATGTTAACATTAACTCTATATAGTAAAGTCATTTATGCAACTTTATCTATGTTCATCTGCAGCATAAGCAAGCATCATATGAAACCTTCGAAAACGTCATGGAAATGACTGGTTACCATAGACTGACTGGTACATTATATTGCACAAAATGTCAATGGAATTTACTGCAAACAAACTCATCTAAATCCTTATTTCCTAAGATTGTGCTTTTAACATATGAATGTGAAATATGAATGTCGTTATTAGTGTACCTGCTTAGTCCTCTTGGTTAGCAGTGCAGGGCTGCTAGACAGACTAGACTCTGCTGCTCTACTGCCGGGGGCTCGTTTCAGCTCCACGGGACGATCAAACCAGTCCAACCGCAAACGGGGGAAACTCTTATAACTAAATACAAGCCATGAAAGAGAGAAGGAAGGGAGGGGGAGAGACAGTGCCCAGAGCCATGGTTAGTTTTAAGAGTAGCTTTTGCCATCAAATGTATTAATGTGCACTGTAATGTTTGTCAGTTAGAGTATATTATACTAGACCTGTATTGCTTTCGATGGAAGAGGGAAACTTGCAAAAACTTGCAAAATATTTGGTAAAAATGTAAATCCACCTTCAACCTAGTCTCAATCTGTGGCTATTAATTTTTATGAAACTACCAAAGTTCAAGGTGCAACAAGGTTACATTTTTAGATCTGTTCTGTCTGTATCCCGTATATGCCCCCTCTTGGTCTATAATAAGTTTAAAAATGTACTTTCTTACACGTCACAGCAGTACAGGGGAAAGAAGTATCAGCATGTTCATGTAGTGGGCATATTGTCATAGAATTGAAATCACTGCGGTTAACGATTGAATTGCCTGTGTTTAATTTAAGTTACGGTTAGTGTAGCCTAATAGTAGTGTGGTAATTGGTATGTGCTTTATAAAGAACAGGCACTTATCAAACATGAGAAGATATATACATAATATATTTACTTTTTACCCAATAAATACTGGCTCTGTAACTACACCAAATGTTGATACTTTATGCTAATGTTAACCCACTTCAATAAAACATTTAAATAAAATTATAATGTACTTTTCTGTGATGTTAAAATAAGACTAGTCAGTGCAAATTTGCAAGTCTTGTGCATCAGAAGATTGTAGTGTGAATGCCGCTCTCTGATTACAATCGAAACTATGAACAGTGAAAGAAGATAAAACAGACCACCACTTCCTGGCCTACGCATACATATCAGGTCTATAGGGGTGAAAGTATAATGTTTTATTTAATAAATATATCAGAGTAAACTAAAAAGTTTGGATATTGCCGTTTCATTCATATTTTAATCGCCTGAATTGCCTTTGATGTATTGGGAGGGATTTCACCGTGTTGGTGCACCATTGCAAACGTTACCAGCTAAACACTTGAGAAATGGGAACTTTCCTAAATCGCATTGTAGCTATTTGTTGACAAATATGCTAGTTACCAAATTTTAACAGTGGGTTAAAATTCCTTTTATGAAGATGATAAAGAAAAATTACCTAAAAAAAAGTATTGCGATCTGGTGCTCATGTCATAATTGTGACAGGCCTACTTATAAGCCAGTGGCACCTCGCGGAGGAGTTACAGAAGTCATCTACAGTACATTCACAAACTTTCAGCTAAAATGCTAAACGTTTTTAAGATGTAATCCCTGCAAAACTAGTATTGACTATATTTTCAGGCCAATACAATACAAGCACTTTCAAAAATCAAGAAATATCTTAATGTCCAAACATTTGCACGCCATTTTAGTTTACTATATCGTTGCCTTTTAAACAGGGCACTGCTGGAAAAAAAACAAGTCCCAGTCGGTTAAACTTTACAAAACATTATAATCTTAATAGATGCATGTACCAACCTGTAACTGGTGGGGAGATTGGCTCCATCTTCGATCTGAGGTTCTGCAGGCATGACAAATACAGTATGCTCACTCTTCTGAGAGTCATCAAACTCCATAAGTCTTGTATCCTCTGCGGCCTCCCATTCAACCTGCAATGGACAACACATACTCTAAAGGCCCCTTACAGATAGAATACCAGTGGACTGCTTCTTCCCTAAATAGTTCTGGCATAGTTTGGAGCTGTGCTTCGAGTTATTGTTCGGTAGTAGGAAATTGGCTACAATCAAGCCAATCAGCGTATGGCATTACCAAATGGAGCAATATCCTATTCTTTTACCCTGTACAAATTTCCCACTTTACCAGCACTAAAGCACCCCCAGTCCATCACATTTCCTCCACCGCATGCTTGACAGAAGGCGTCAAGCACTCCTCACGCATCTTTCCATTTTTAATGCGTCCCACAATGTTCTTCTGTGTGATCCAAACACCTCAAACTTAGATTTGTCAGTCCATAACACTTTTTTTTCCAATCTTGCCCTGTCCAATGTCTGTGTTATTTTGCCCATCCTAATCTTTTCCTTTTATTGGCAGGTTTCAGATATGGCATTTTCTTTGCTACTCTCCCTAGAAGGCCAGCATCCAGGTGGCACCTCTTCAGCTGTTGATGTTGAGAGGTGTTTTGCAGGTATCATTTAATGAAGCTGCCAGTTCAGGACCTGTGAGGTGTCTGTTTCTCAAACAAGAGACTCTGATGTACTTGTCCTTTTGCTCAGTTGTGCATCAGGGACTCCCACTTCTTTTCCTATTCTGGTTAGAGCCAGTTTGCGCTGTTCTGTGAGGGGAGCGGTACACACCGTTGTATGAGATCCCCAGTTTCTTGGCAATTTCTCACGTGGAATAGCCTTCACTTCTCAGAACAAGAATAAATAGACTGACGTTTCAGAAGAAAGTTCTTTTCGCGGCCATTTTGAGACTATAATCAAACCCACAAATGCTGACGCTCCAGATAGTCAACTAGCCTAAGGAAGGCCAAATTTGATTGCACAAAATGCAACATTGATACACAGGAGTGATGGTTGATGAAAATGGGCTTCTGTATGCCTGCATGTAGATATTCTATAGAAAATCTGAGGTTTCCAGGAATAATAGTAATTTACCACATTAGCAACTCTACTAAAATATCTATAATTGATCCGATGTAGATTTTTGTTTTTGTTTTATATCAGCCTAGAACTTTATGTAACAGTTGCACATAAAGTTTGAGCAGTATTTAAATTATTGCTTATAAAGTATGATAAAAAAGGTAGTCTAGTATTTGTCTATTGGCTCATTTCCACCAATAGTAGGTTACGGGTCGAGTTGGACAGGACGGGACGGGTCGCTAGGTATCGGAATATGTACTGTATATGTGCTATAGTATTCAACCCGACAGCGTAAACACATCAGGAACATGACATCGCAATGGAGGACATCAAATGTTTTGCATTCTTTCTGCTCGGTATGTGGATGTTTATTAAAACAAAGAGAAAAGTTTTGTTTAATAAAAGGCTGAGGGCAGCAAGGCGAAATACCGTTGAAATAAACAAGAGAGTTTGGGAAATGCAACTTCAGAGCGCCGACGAGGGGAATCCATAGAGTCGTTTGCCACGTGCAAGGTGACAATTCTGTTGACCAATCAACAATCTACAGTGTTTCTAGCTCCACCTTTAGGTACTGGGTCTGTATGCTAGGAACCGCAATTGAAGGGTAGCAAAAAGCAGGACGGAATGGAACGGTTATCTTCAGTACCATCCTCAACTTTTGCCTGTGGAATATAACTGTTAACTGGTAGGTGCTAAAAATTGGCGACCCCTCTCCCCTCTTTACAGTGGAAAGCGCTTTGGGTGTCCAGAAATGTGCTACATCAAATGCAATCTATTATTATTAGCTCAGATGAGGGTATCTGATGTTCACTACATGATTATAAAAGGTAATCAATTGAAAAATATTGATTGGGGAAAAAATTTAAACATTAACAAGGTAGTGCAAAACATTGTGACATACAAAATTACCTTGGTACCCTTGTCTGTGCCTTTATCTGAAGGAAAGAGCTGTGAGAAGCAAAAAATAAAAGAAAGTCAAGTTTTCATTGAAACTGTTCCTTCTGACTACAAAACAGTAGTCTATTATTAAGTAAACTTTAATTTTTTTTATGACTTTCTTCATTGGTGAACGTTGGTTACTTTTTCAATGCAGTCATCAAAGAAAGCCAGTCCTGTGTCCTTATCACTAACAAAAGTACACTCCTCAATGAAGCGGATGAAGATCTGGGTCTTGGTCAGTTGGGAGTAGAATTTCTGGTGGCTTCGCTCCCTGCTCTTAAGGAATCCTGTGAAGAAAATATGCATTAAGTGTCACTACACATTATCGTCAAAGTGGGACCAGACAAAATCGTCTTTGCAACAAGTTGTTCCTATGGTCAGCATTAAAAAAGCATTATCAGAAGGTCTTAGCTCTTGGTCTTTGACCGTTGCTGAGCTCCCGCTAATATCTGAATCCTTAAAACGGTAGGCAAACCCGCTGCCTGTCCCCTGACCATCCCCTAATGGCCTCCTCCTTCCCTACTCCAAGTACTTTGTTTTTGGTGATGGATTGTGAAGGGCTGGGCATCTCAAGCTAAGCATTACTCTTTTTTGCATCCTACTTAATGGATTGCTCCTAACAGGTAGCACAAAACGTATCTTTGTCTAGGCCTATGACAACCCTCCTTTTGTAATTCTATATCTATCTTACTTACTCTTATATAAATTCACTCAAGTAATAGGGATGGGCATTCCGACAAATTTAGTATTTGAATAGCGCAAAACTTTCTTACTATCAGCATTTAAAAATTGTAGGCTGTGTGTACAGTATATAAATGGCCATTATATTGATACAAATATATTGCCTAGTTGTAATAAACATGAAGACATTTTCTGAATACCGTTTTTCTACACATTTTTATAGTTTGTAATTTGTAATTACCTTGTAGATCATAAAGAGAATCTGCAGATGTTGCCTTCTCGGAGGGTGCCTGAGTGATGGGTTTGAGGTAGAAGCGGTAGCCCTTCAGGATGGATGCCATGAAACACAAGAAGACCTCTTGGATCTCCATCTCCAGTGCGGCCATCTTTTTGTGCCAAGTGAAGTCTGCCTCAGTGGGGATCTCCTGGATGGTCGTGTCCGCTGCCGAGTCTTCTTGCACTGTTGGACGCACTGAAAAGCAAAGTCTTTTTTTTTTAAAGCAAGTTGGACATTACATTGTAAAAGGTAATAAGCATGAGCAACTTAGGCCAAGTTATAAGTAGTCAGTGAAGCTGTTTTGTTCCTCTTTTAACAATAATGCAACAATTAATCGATTTGACTTTAAAATTTGTTTAGAAATTCTTTGCCACATCCAAAAACCAGTAAGCCTAATTTCTGAGATCTGCCCCCGCAAGTGAAAATGTAAGTAGCCTCGTCCTTTTCCGCACTCAACTGCACTTGTATTGCACGTCATTAAGCCCATTGGCAGAACCACTCACTCGTACACCTTTTACACAAACACGGACCTAATGCCAGTTCCATGCTGGTGCTAGAGCCGGTTCGCCATTGGTTCAACTTGCAAACATTCTAAGAACCACTTGCTTTCCACGGGCAGAGAACCACGTCGTTACGTCACTATGTGTCTCGGCTTTCCCAGCAGCGCTAACCCCAACTACGAAGCACAACAACAATGGCGAACTAGAGGCCGTGCCAACAGAACTTGCTTTCTCAATTTCCAGTGCCTCTTTTACGTTATTTATTAATTTAAAAAACTTTACAAAGTTTTAGTCGGTCTTGTTGGTCACAATAATCCCGCCCCCCAACTTCGCATAAGGCGGTAAGCGGTGCTTGGTCCCAGATAAGCAAAGAGTTGGCGCCTGGCCGGAAAAAAGAACCATGTATTGAAATTAGAAATTGAGATGCATTTCGACACATCGATTAACGTTGTACAATCGCCATCTGAATCGTAGTCAAACCAAATCGTTAGGTGACTGATGATTCCCAGCCCTACAGCAGAGACGCGTTAAGCTTGATTATCAACACACAAGCTCATAGATCTACAAAGACGTGGAGCCTATTAAGAAAACAAACATGATCCAGTTGGCTGCTGTATTTACCTAAGGCCAGTTGGTGATGCAAGTTGGACAAGGAGTTGATAAGGCTCTTGCAGGGTTTTTTGGGGATGTTTTTCCAGTTACTATGTCTCTTTTCATCAGACCTGAAAAACACAATACCAAACTAATTAGACGATAGAGGTTATCAAAATGTCCTTGAAGGAGATGAAAAAGATGCATACCGGCATGAGTTAGGACTCATACATTAAGACGATGTATTAACAGAGCTTACAAGTATATGGTGCTAGTGTCCAGGTCCACACACACAACATCTGGTGGAGGGTCATACAGGTCAAAATAGCGTGAATCAACCCCTACGATAAAGGGGCAGGGGGCATTGAGGACGCCTGCGAGAGACAGTGGGCACAGAGGAATGTATGGGCACTGCCACTGGAATGGAAAGATCATCTGCAAATAAGGATATAAAAAAAGATGAAACATTTTGGATGGGATACCATAAGATTGTTCTGAACATGACAGTCCTTAAGGAAATTGGGGGGTAAGGTATTTTTTGTGTTAACCATTTTTTTAAAATTACATTTTAAAATTAGATAAAACCTCTTAAGAAATATCCTTACAGGGAAGGTTGCCACCACTATGAGCTCACTAAAGGAATTAGCTGTAGCAGTATCAGGCTTTCACAAAAAAAGCAGGTCTTGGAATTCAGACCAAAGAGCTATAGTAAATGTTCGTTCTAAATCATTTTCTTTCAATTTGTCAAGGGAAATGTCCTGTAAAGTCCAGAGACAATTCAATGACATTGAAAATCAAAACAACCAGCCTATACTGATCTCCTATTGAATTTGTAAATACAGTCAAAAGAAATTTTTTACTGGGTGCTAGCACATAGGTTTCTTTATCACAATAAGTTGTTTTACTCGCTTAATAAGAAGCACTCTAGAACAAAACTCATTGACATCCTATTTATGCAGGTGTTGTTTATATACCTCTAAACTATATGCTTTGTACTGAATGATAATTAGATTTGTCAATGATACACCATATCATATTTATGTATATAATATCATTTTCAACTTTACACCTTCATAGGCTTGCCACCCTTTCACAATGTTGGTTTTGTTATAATTCTGAGTCTGCCTTTCAACCTGTGTTTTGTTTGGTCACCCGGAGTGCGTCTAGTTTAGAAGCCTGTGGGTTTACAATTACGCATCATCTCTTTTGTTTGTTGCTTTGATCTGGCACTGCTCGTACAGCTTTTTGTGACATGTTAATAAATACTCCTTTCTGTTTTCCCTTTGTGTGGGTCTCCTTGTCTTCACATTCCCAATTTCGTACAATTTGCTACTATTTTTATATAATGTGTTCAAGGCAAAAGCTCAGCTTTCAGGAAAACACAAAACAGAAAAAAAAACGATATACATGCCTAACCATAGTCGTATCTTGTCGGTAGACATTTAACTTGTACAATCGTTATTTCATCCAATTCATTTCAAGGCTCACTTATACAATACGAAATTCAGTAACAATTTATTCATACACAGGAATACCTATGTAGTGTGTTTCAAAAAGCTTTCACTTGGAATTTTGAGCCACTTTGCAAAAAAGAGGAGAATGTTAAGACCACGGTGTTACTGACAAAATAAATCGACTGATAAATCCAATTTATATTCTGTAAAACGTTTACATGCAATGAACCTGGTATGATTTAATTTATTTTAGTCGTGAGAATATTTGAAAATTACAAATAGTTTACGAGTCCTTTGTGCAAATGATGTTTAGTAAAGAAGTATTGAGAGCTAGCACACAACAAAAGGGGGTTTGAGACAATCCAGCCTTGTAGCTTACTCACCGCCACCACAGCCTCTGCCACCCCAGTGAGCACGGCAGGCCGTAGGGAGTGCAACAGGATCTTGTTCTCCAGAAGGACAAAGTGCAGCAACGTGGCACAGTTCTCAGGGCCCAGGTTCCTCAAAAGAGTGCTGTAGTCTGCTCCACTGTGGTAAAGATGATGGAGGTATAAAGAAGGTTTTCAGTAATCTCAAATGTTATTAGTAGCGTAAGTCCGACTATAGGACTTCTTACAACAATGCTTTTTTACTTACTCCTCCCGTGACTGTAAAAGAAAGTCTGATTAATTATACAGTGGTCGACTTAAAAGATTATTGATTAAGTATTCCATGAGTGCATCATTTCTTTTTTTATAAATAAAAGAAAGAAAAAAACCTGATAAGTCAGAAAAATACTGTTTACATAGCAAGATGCTGGTGAGACTTATCACTGAATGAATTGTAAAGAAACGGTCGAAGTAAATCAAAACGTTTGACATTCATTTTAAGATGTTCAGCTGTGGAAACCTCTTTTGAATTATTTGAAGCACAAATATCTGAATAAAGTGAATGGGGGGTATACAAATGTAGATAAGAGCACCACCGGGGGAATTCTTCTGGAAATGGTATTTAAATAGAGATGGCTAACAGACTATCAAAGTACAATCTTACCTGAGAGGTAGTGGTGTACACACAGGCTGGGAGAGGATCAAGTTGTCTTGGCCTGAAAGCTGTGCAAGAAAGTTGAATCAATGTTCTAGACTTATGGAGATCAAAATTGTCATAATGTCTGTGAACAAATACATTGACGACAAAAAAAGCTACACCCCCCCCCCCCCCTCAATGAATGATGCAGCACCCCCACATCTATGGGCTCCAAAGGGTTAATGGCCCCCTGATAAATGTATGATATAATTTTCATCCGTAGTAACTATACAACAGAACTGAAAATTTACATCTGGATCTTACCTGGACTAAAATTCTTGGTCTCTGAGGGGAGGGGAAGGGAACGTTGTGCATAAAGTGTGAGATGTGCCTATGAAGCAAATCACACATAAAAACATCTTCCTTAAAAACAAAAAACTGAACAGGTCTCTTGCACCAGAAAAGCTAAATCAGCATGGTAAATTCCTAATATTTAAAAAAAAAGGGAACAAAACAATTCAACATCGAAACATTCTGAAACAAAACCATTCCCCAGTTCTCTTCATTAAAAAATGGTAATACAGTTCCTACTTTTCAATAGGAAGAGGATGTGGCCCTGAGACGGAGAGCTTGTAGAGGAACATGAGGAACTTCCTAGAGCATTCAAAGAAGGGCCAACGAGAGATCAGGCAGATGCACTTGTTGGACTTGACACATCGGTGACTGATCATCTTCTTGTCCAATGTGGTAAGTAGACCCAACTGCGCCTTCTGCTTCTCAGTAAGCATGTCCACTGGGTAGGGTTCGTAGAACTGTATAGCAGCACCATACATCTGCGAAATGGATTATGTAGACATTTGGGGGGAAAAGCAAAATGTAGCTTCATCATCAAACTGCTGATCATCTTGAATGTAGTTACAGTTCAAGTACATTTCAGGACTCAAGCAAAAAATGCAATCCAGGTTCAGATTTTTGCATGGTAAAGATGATAAAGATCTGTGCATTATATCTAAACCTCCGAAATATAGCTAAACCATAGAGAAATGTAACTTACTTTTTCGCCGGAGGAGTTGGTTAGCACGAAGGTTGAGAAGACAGGAACAGGGTCGCGTGTGCTGGACGCCCAACCCTCTATCTTTGCACCCATTGGCAAGCAAAACAGAGGAACAGACTCTGACAAAGGGATGGACTCATAATCTTCCTCTGGGTACCGAAAGATTAGGCCTAAAAAAGGAAAGTTGAATAAATTCAGCAGCATAAATAACTCCTGCACCATCTTTCACACAACAATCTCTTAAAAGCAACAATTTAGTAGACACAGGTCAGGTTAAATGAATACCAACAGCTAGTCAACAATATAGGATTACAAAACGGAAGTTGTCCCCATATTTTGAGCAAGATATCATGGGGGTTTTGGGTCTGGGCAACGAACCCTTGGCATGCCAGGGTGGGAGAGGATCACTAAGGGAACAAACTTCTTTGATAATAAAAACTAAATGTCATTCTACTAAGGATTACGAGATTGCTGCTGAAAGAACTGAACGAAATATTCAGACATTGACAATGAGGATAATTGAAGTATAGAATTATGTTTGTAATCGCATGAATTTCCTGAAAGTATATTTATGCATTTGTTTTTAGAAGACAACCCTGTTCCCCGCTAATGGAACATTGTTTGGTACCGGATCATTTGTAACAAGGAGCCATAAGCATGACTAAATGGCACAATTAAGGTATCTTCAAAGAGGGATAGGCCATTCCTTGTCAAGATCAGAATGATTGCACAAAATATTCAACCACAAGGTTAGTTTCATACTAGCACCGCGATCCATCAAGAACTTCGGAATATCCGCTACGTAGGAACAATTTGCAAGCATATTCTTTGCTAGACATTAAACCATCAACAACAAACTCTGAGTTATACTCTCTCGGTATATTGCATTGGTGTTGAGAGTGAGATTCATGCTTTTCATTCATGACAGTAGTAACATTCCTAGACCACCTTCAGTGTAATAGTTGCTTCCTGTTGCTGTATTCCTGTAATGATCTTGCCTAGAATTAAATAGCATTGTGTTGAGATCCTGTTTCCTTCTGCGTATGATAAACTATTCACATGCTGTGGTAAAAACAATCATGTTGGAATTGGAATTGAAGAGGTACTGTAACTGAATTCAATTGAGTTGAATAACTAACGTTCAACCCATCTCTGAACCAAATGATCAAATCAAACAAAGCTTTTCAAAACTTCATTTCTCTCTCAAAAGCTACCATGCCAAGTAAACCAAGTTAACATTACACACTGGCTGTTTACCTGGCTAGTATTAAACAAAAATATACTTTCCATTGACCTAATTTAAAATGTTTAAAATAAATATCGTGCCTGGACTGAGATATTAACACACAGAAACAAAGTAGAATACTCACCTGCTTTGAAATTGATAGAGTTCGATGCAGACACAGATTTTTTGTAGCACAGAAAAACACCGGAGCCCCACTGAAAAGTAAAACAAATTCATAACTACACAAAATCTTTTAAGAAAAGACATAAAACGAACATTGATTTTCATAGGCACTTTTAAGCTAAACTAGGCTTCAGATAACGCTTGCGTAATAACGCGTGAACAGCGGTGACGTGGGTCTTTCCCAGGACCAAAGTGCGGTCTGAATGGATCTAACCCGAGTTGGACCCGTGTTCAATGCTTCTCAACATGGGACTGTTGATCAGCTGAACATTTTGATGTGATTGATTAAGTAGTGATTAACTGTTAGCCTAATAACAACATACCTAAATGATAAACTTACCATGCCACAGTTGAGGTTTTTGTTGACCTTGCAAAACGTATGTGGGGGGGTCTCTCCTTTGCTGGTGATTATAACGCAGATATCAGTGACAGCCAAGGAGTTCTGGGGCTGGACAAGTGGGGCTCTGCGCGTGGTAATAAAGATGCGCTGTCCTGTGGCTGAACTGTTGTTCACATTTGCACAGCGACCAAAGGGTGTGGCCTGAATGACCTCACAACCCTGGATAAGGCGCTCCTTCCCTTCATACAACACCCTTAGAAACAAAATCATTGTCAATCAAACCAACCCAAAAAAATATGCCCACAAACATGTACACACTTGCTTTGATGGAAATATCTGTCCATAAATAATAAAGCTTTGTTTGTATAGAACAAATCTCAATAAACAAATTAATACAAAGAGAAACAGCGTGCATCATACATATTTAAATCGAAAAATACAATGCGGTGATGGGAAAAAGCTTGTTGTACTACACCTTACAACATAAAGCATAAAACATACAGACATACATATACACAATTAAATACTGCATCACTGCATGTTAATATTTCAATGGGGATATAACTGCAATTTTATGTACAAGTATGCCGATATCCCTGAATAGGATCTGTGTGTGTTGTTCATGGTTTTGACTTGTACTGATAAGAAAATTCTATTTTTTCAGAGGAAATCAAGAAGTAACGTGTTTAAGACGTTTCTAATAGGTCTATTCATTTTGTAACGGCTCTATGCTTAAGTAAAATGTTACAAAATGAACATTTCATGACTTTGTTATGGATGCAGTTTAAAATATACAATATTGGTTAGCTCGGTTTAATCAACTCTGTCCAAATCATTATACAACTTTGCTAAGTGCACTCACCCAATGTCAATAAGTGGGAGCTTTTCATGCCCCCTCTTGTAGCATAGGAAGAGTTCTGGGCTTTTAAGGCTGCCATGGTTGAGGTTGGCCTGTTGTCCACTATAGGTGCTCTCTATACAGGTATAGCCCTCTGGAACCGTCTCACCGGCTGACTTGTTGATGACAGCCACATCAATGATGGGAGCCTTGGATCCACTGGACTTAGTATCTGAAAGGTCTTGTTCTAGGAGTGTGGATTTGTCCGTCAGCCCAGCCACCACAAAGTAGTCAGTAACACGGTGACCCTTGTCTTCAATCATACCTAGGGCACGCCATTAAAGAAAAGAAAGATCAAGCTGAGAGAAGCTAAGGGAAGGTCACACTTGAAAACACACAGTCAGGCTACAATTGTATCTAAACCAGGGTTCCTGCATAGCGAATTACGAGGTGTCCATCTCTGTAAAATTGAGCGCCTCCAGCTCTTATGTCATTTGTAACTGTGATTGTGGCACTACACCTTCGCCAATGAGGTGGCGCTGTATTGCAATCAGCACAGTGCACCAGGAAAAGCATGCCAAAACTGCCGAAGAGGGGGAAAAGCTGCAATTTTCCTAAATTAACGACATATCTCGTCAATTAAATTTTTTCAGCTTTGCAGATATGGCTTGTAGAATCAAGGTTTATAATTTTTAAAGGCAAGCTTAATGTGCATAAATGTCATAATTGTCATTTTAATCAATCATACAAAACTAAAAAAATACATAAAAAAGTTCTTGTTTGAGCCAGTTTCAAGGCTCAAAGCCTTAAAGGTGTGTGCACATGATCAGGATGGTATCACCTCAGGGCTGGCAAAATCGCTAGCCTGACGTCTCGGGGCAATCAAGTTTTCCCGTCAGGCTACCAAAAGCCTGTCCAACAGACAGAAATAGAAATCTCCAAAGTTAAATAAAAAAATGCACTCCTTTATTCACCTTTACTGCTCTTTTGGCTTGTTATTTAAAAAAAAACCTTTGACCATCATGAATTGAGATTTAATTAATTGAAGCTGCACCCTCAACATTCAATCATTCTGTCATCCAGTCTGTGAGACTGAATCTGACTAATCCCATACATTCCATTACATTGCTCATGCTGAACTTTCACTGCATTGACAAATATAAATGTAAAACTTGTTCTTTATATTTTGCTCAAGTAGACTTCTCAAGTATATTTTTGATTGTTGCAAGTTGCAGTCTGTTCTTGTTAAATAAATGTTATATTGTTAAATACATTTTTGTATTGCTTTCGCGAGTATCTACCTTTCTTCAGCTATCTACCCGTTTGGCATGTCACAGGCTAGGAACAAACAGGATTTAGTAGGCCAAATGTTATAGTTGTTACCTAATTTGCTAGTGGCAACACTGACTGTTTTTTTACTAAAAGTATTTTTTTTCCAGTGAAGGGGATTTGCTACCCAAATTCGAGCCATTGAGGTGTAATTTCAAGCTGACAGCCCTATGTCGAGATGCCAGTTACAGTGTTCTTATAGCTACTTTTCAAACCTTTCAATAAAATAGTTTTTTTTATATAAAAAAATGTATGTGATGTAGCAGCAAATTAAATTAAGTTTAAAAATGTTATTAAAAAGTCCCCCTACAAACTAACCTACAATCATAGCATTATGGCAGCATGAGGTTGTGTATGAAGTGTTTCGTCTATTTTTTCTAATTTTAGGAAATGTCATGAAGTCGCGTTCACAGGAATCTGCAGAGTTCGCTCCCACTGAACTCAAACTATCATCCGTTTTCTCTCCACTTTAGGGTAAGCAACTGGACCTGTCACGGTACGTCAATCTCTCGCAAAGTCATGAGAACCAGATAAGCAACAGCATGAGTAAGCCCTACAGCATTTTCTCAAAACGAAAACAGGGCAGATAGGATTACGTTACCGGGACACAAAAATAAAGGTAGATTTAACTATTTTACGTTAAGTAAGATTTTACAGTAAACATGCACAATATGTTCTCTAATGATGTTGCTGTCTACACAACTATTGTGTAGTTTCTATCGCAGAAATAATGAAAGGAATCTTTTTCAGTTATAATTTGTCTTCAACTTCATTTATTTTTTTATCGTGAGAAAATCGTATCGCAAATCCAGTATTATGAATCTTATCGAATGGTGAGTCGAGTGTGTCCTTACATCCCTAATTGAAACTGAATCGCTTTGACATTTGATGGCAGTGTTTCCGCCACGTACATTCTGCAGTTGCGGCCCGCTGCCGCAGAATTATTGCCGTTGTTCTGACAATTTGCGCCTCCACCTCAGGATGGGCTTCCCGGTAGCACAGATAAACCTGAAAAATTTAGCCTCCCCTCCAAATGGGCTACCAGTAGCCTATGCGGTAGCCCATTTTGACAAGGAGAAATGACTGCTCATAATGCGCTACCCTATGGTTTGAAGTAAACGCATACTTTTTTAACCCATTAAAGCCTGGCAGCCCATTTTGACAGGGAGAAATGCATACTTTGAATTCTGACGGTAGCACACATTGTAGGGGCGTGTCTCGTGACTTCTTAATACGTCAGAAAATGTTATATGAGCATGCGCAATTTGAAAAGGTAGCCCGTTTGGGAGGGGAGGCTCAGAACACCTGCTCTGCCATGGCTTCAGAATTCTACTAAATGTCCGACTAAACTCAAATGAACGGTCATCCGCTCCACCCACTTTGCTCAACTGGAACAAGACAAGGACATCAAATCTGCCAAGTCAAGGTTGTCGGGAACTCATGACAATCAAATAAACAACAGTACAACATTTTCTCCTCGGGCAGAGCGACGAAGAGGATAGGATTATGCTACGTCACCAGATAACGTTAGCTAGTTAAATCTACATTTTTCTTGTTGAGTTAGATCGATTTTACTCACTAAATAAACATTCACACTTTATTCTGTATTGATGTTCATGGCCAACTGGTTATTAAATCGGGAAATCATGTTCCAGCCAACATTACTCAAGTCAGTAAATCATAATAGGCGGCTGGTGACGTTACTTCAAAAAGCCAACAACGTTTATATAAGCTATATATTAAAATATTCCTGATTGCATTTTCAGAATAGTTAGTCCAACATTACTTCAATAAACATAGCCAACAATGTTTATATTAAGCTATGCCTATGTATTAATATATTCCTGATTCCATTTTCAGAAGTGCTATTCTAGAGTAAATATTGCTCAATAATTGTATGTACGTGTGATGTTGATGATGAGAAAGCTATAGTCGGGTAACGTTACTTTGTTTTTAATAGGGTCTAGAGGGTCTCAAGGACAGGTCCTGCTCTATGCCCCGACTGAGATTTTTTAATGAAAGAAATGCCCTCTAGTCCAATTTTTTTTTTTTTTTTTTAAGTTAACATTAGTGATGGCTACAACAATATTTAAATATTCTAACTGGTTGCGTGATGAAATATTTGTAATGTGAGAGTGACTCATTCACAAATGTAACATTATTAAACAAGTAAACAGGAGAGACTCCTCTGAGCATCAACGGGCAACCTCTGGGCGATTTTCCCAATGACAGATCCTGACAGCTGTTCCTAAAGAAAAAGTTTAGCCAGGTTGCAAATTTGTAATTCAGTTTATTGTTTGTAATTCAACAGTATTGTTGTTGTAAACTTTTTGTAATTTAATAGTTGTTTCTTTTTACTTATTACTTGAAGCTACATACCGTTGTTGTTTTTTGTAATGTATAAATAATGGGGCGCATGTTAGAAAATGGTGTTTATTTCCTGGTTTTTTTTACCAAGGTATTGGGTATCGAGAATCGTGGAATTTTTGGTACCGTGACATCCCTACCGTGCAACAGGTCAAGTTTTTCCCATATCCAATTTTCCATTATTTATACAGCAAAACCCACAGACAATATAAAAATACCGATTACAATAACTATTGTTGAAATGGAAGATTGTTTTTGAGATCTTTTAATTTCTTAATGTATCTAACAGAGAATGGACTCTTACAAATTGGAACACTGAAACGAGTCTGAAACGAAATTCCTTATTTTCATGATATGGGTAGGCATGTTTATTACACTCTTATTCCAAACTATTATAGCAATTTATTGTGTCTAAATGAAAACTAACAGACTACAAACAACACATAAGAGGTGTTTCCGAAGCAAAAACAAAGATTCAACACTGCAGTGAGGCCATGACATAGGCAAATAAGCAAATATAGTCAATAAATTACATTTAGGCTACTTCCTAAATGCACAAGTTGAGCGAAGAAGTTCTCTTTCAAACGAGTAACGTTATCACGCTAATATAGCCTGAAAACACAGCTGGGCGAGAGCGTAAATATACGCACCTGGCAGTGCGAGGCGCTTAACTTTAACGTGATATTATGGAAAGAATAACTGGTAGTACAGTACTACAACGTTGGCTCTGATCATCTGCTGCAGTTGTAACATCGCTATCTAGCTCATTGTTGCAAACTGATAAAAACAAACCATAGCTAACAGTTAGATAGTTGCCTTTATTTTTCATAAAATGCATGTTAGGTAGCTTAATTGAGCTAATCGGCCAATGTTTACGTTGATCAACGAGTTAACCTGCTAACGCTTATCTACTTACCAACTTTTTATCCAACTTCAAAGAGATGTTGATTTGTAGGCAATGTCAACTTCCGTGATATAGCTAGCTATAGTTACGTGCTGCGAGCTACTCCTCGAGTCAGTAAGCTAACTTTCTAGCTAGACTAAGCAAACTTGAAGTTTGAAAGGGATGGTTAACTTTAGCTTAATTCACTTGCAGACACATGCACTCGTGTCTTAACGCAATTTATATCATGTAACTTTAATCCTCAAAAACCTAATACATTTGTTTGTTGCCGTATTGTCTAATAGTGTCTTTCAAAAATAGTCCACATTGCTGGTTTTACCATCATTTACATTTTCTTTTAATACTAGTAGGATGCCAGAAGAAGGCTACACTTTCCGTCTTCCGTGTTTTTCGAATAGGATAAAAACCTTCGGTTAGACAAAAACTCACCTGCGTCACTGCTTGTGTGTGAGTGCGCAATGGTTCAATGGTTGGCAAATAGTTCTTTAAGGCTGGCCGACATCTTATCGCTCCATTTTAAAATACTACCTTAAAAATACGGAATAGTAGGCCTACGCCTTAAGTTAAAATCTTACATTCATTCTGAGGAAAATAAATCTAAAGTAAAACACAATGCTACATATTATGGAGGAAGCACATTTCTAACAATGTGATGGGGGAAAAGATCCTGTATGTCACTATAATGAGAAACTTTCTCAAAACTCACATAGTATCGAAAAATAATGACAATCTCAAAATAATGACTTAGCGTCTCAAAGTAACTGTCTCAAAATAATTACTTATCTTAAAATGTAAAGAAATTCAGTTTTTGGCTTCAGTGCCCCTTCATTGAATTCGTGCAGCCTGCGGCTTCCAGTTTTTTTTTTTATATCTGTTGGTTTAACAGGCTACTTTGGAGCTAAATTCCTGTTAAAGCCAGCGCTTTCCGTTGCTTTACGATTTAATATAGATTGGTAAAAATGTATTGACCCTCCAGCCATGGTGTCATGTATAATATAGAATCCTTGCTGTCACTTGACAAAAAAGCTACATTCAACAATTTAACAGAATTCCATCGGATTGTCCATATCTCATAAAAGACTGGATGAACGAATCAACTAAATGGCTTAAAGTGTCACTCCCAGATATCTTCTGCTGTTTGGTTGAATCGCCTGTTAAGATACACTATTACATTTACTTTAGATATGATTCATTAAACTTTGCATACTATCAGTATCCTACAGCCAGTCCATCACAAAATATCTCGGTCGGAAAGTCATTTATTTAGATTCAGAATTGTGCAGTCGCAGCATGTTTAAAGCAACACAGAAGTAAGGCAGTTATTACAGAATATAGTCCATTAGTTATACGTTAGTTAACATCTCGTCACAATATTAACTACCCTCAAGAAAATCTCGTCTACCCAGGCTCAACTACAGGCCACGCTCCAGATGGTCCTCTCTGCCCCTAACCAGTCCTCACAGGGGGTCTCCTTGTGCCAACCGGCGCCACTAGCTGTCTCCGATTGCCTCGCCTCTGGTAAAGGAGGCGCAACTGCCTACTCCAGAGCGGTATGACTGGTGCCCAGTAGGCTGTCACAGCTTCCTATTGCAGTGCGCGAATGTTTTTCACTGTAAGCTCACGACCAACCAGAGTGACGCGACCCAGGTGTCTGATATCATGGCCTCACTCACTGGCGGGGCTCTCGCCTGGGCCATGGCCATCTCGGAACGCCTCTCGGGAGGCTGCCACCCACCTACTTTACTACACCAGATCAGTGATTGCGAGGCTGCCACCCGCCTTCCTCGGCTGTGTCAGACACAGCGGGGCCGATTACGCCATAGAGTTCAGATCCCTGGCCACTGACAGCTTATAGGCGTCTGATACACTGGAGCCCGCATTCCTGGAGAGATTGTCCGAGGCCGTGAAGGACGAGCTGTTCCGGGAGGATATGGTCAATTAAGAGCCCCTCGTTGACCTGGCTGTTTGGATTGACAAACGACTCACCGAAAGATGTCATCAATGCAGAACACCGGCACAGATGGAACATTGCCAGCGATACATGACCTCTTGCAGGCACTCATGCACACGCAATCAACACGCACGCCAGACACGCTTTCATGCATGCGTGCTTGCTTGCTTGTGAAGTGGCACCACTCCATAGCTGCGGAGCATGTTATGCCGCCTTCACACTACACGATTTCAGCCCAATTTTCCGCCGACAAGTTTTTTTCAAATCACAGACGAAAGCCCACGATCAGAGGGATATCGTAGCACACTCTCGTGAACGATGGTGTAGTGTGAACTGCTTGTCCCACCCTTTTAACGCCCATAGCAGCCTATAAAATATAGTCAGTGAAATGCCTGTAATTAATATTCATCCAATCCTGATTGTAACTGTCATTGACAGTTCTGTGCAATGAACATGTGATACTAATATATGAAACTGTGCACGCATATCTGCCCGACAGGAATCGAAAATGACCAGTTTAAACGTATTTTGTAACTACTCTTCACCTTAAGAATACATTTCACAACATGAAAAAATTATTGTTTAATAATTACAGTCCTCGCGAGGATCTTTGAGGGGGCCTGGAAGTATGCCAATCTGGTCTACACGTGTTTTGTGGATTTGGAGAAGGTGTATGATCGGGTTCCCCGGGAGATACTGTGGGAGATGCTGCGAGAGTATGGGGTGAGGGGGTCTCTACTTGGGGCCATCCAATCTCTGTACTCCCAAAGCGAGAGCTGTGTCCGGGTCTTCGGCAGTAAGTCGGACTCGTTTCCGGTGAGGGTTGGCCTCCTCCAAGGCTGCGCTTTGTCACCTATCCTGTTTGTGGTATTCATGGACAGGATCTCACGGCGTAGCCGCGGGGGAGGGGGGCTGCGGGTTGGTGGGCAGAGGATTGCATCACTGCTTTTTGCAGATGATGTGGTCCTGATGGCATCATCGGTCTGCGACCTGCAGCACTCATTGGATCGGTTCGCAGCCGAGTGTGAAGCGGCTGGGATGAGGAGCAGCACCTCCAAATCTGAGGCCATAGTTCTCAGCAGGAAACCGATGGATTGTCAACTCCAAGTAGGGAATGAGTCTTTACCCCAAGTGAAGGAGTTCAAGTATCTCGGGGTCTTGTTCTCGAGTGAGGGGAAAATGGAACGAGAGATGGGCCGGAGAATTGGAGCAGCAGGTGCGGTGTTGCAGTCGCTTTATCGCACCGTTGTGACGAAGAGAGAGCTGAGCCAGAAGGCAAAGCTCTCAATCTACCGGTCTATCTTCGTTCCTACTCTCACCTATGGTCATGAAGGGTGGGTCATGACCGAAAGAAAGAGATCGCAGATACAAGCGGTGGAAATGAGTTTCCTCCGGAGGGTGGCTTGCATCTCCCTTAGGGATAGGGTGAGAAGTTCAGCCATTCGTGAGGGACTCGGAGTAGAGCCGCTGCTTCTTTGCGTAGAAAGGAGCCAGTTGAGGTGGTTCGGGCATCTAGTAAGGATGCCACCTGGCCGCCTCCCTAGGGAGGTGTTCCAGGCAAGTCCAGCTGGGCGGAGGCTGCGGGGCAGACCTAGGACCAGGTGGAGGGATTATATCTCCACACTGGCCTGGGAACGCCTTGGAATCCCCCAGTCAGAGCTGGTTAATGTGGCCCGGGAAAGGGAAGTTTGGGATGCCCTGCTGGAACTGCTACCTCCGCGACCCGACCCCGGACAAAGCGGATGAAGATGATGAATTACAGTTCTCATTATATGATTCCTGGTTAAACTATACAAGACATTTCACGGTTGTTTTGCAAAAAACAGATCTCCGTTTGTATTTATGATCCTAAATCATGTATTTTGTAATTTTGTAGTTTTTTTTGTGCACTCCAAGGAATTTCTCATATGGTAACGAGGTAATATTTAGATTTATTTTACACAATGTTATCAATTTCAGAGTGTTCCTCAAGTTTCATCCTTCTGCCAACGGACTTTAAGTTTCTCATTTCTACAGATTATGTTCGTGCGCATGGGTCAGAATTTACGTACAAGTGAACATATTCTCCCATAAAGTTTGTTTTTATAGATCATATACTTTGCGTGGGAAGAGGCGTACACCTCTTTCAGGGCCCGTTTTGTGCGTATGCAACGGTTATAAATGACGTTGGGAAGACATCCAGAAAATACATTCTACTGACGCTATGATGTCTGAAAGGGTATGTTGAAAACTAGGGGAAAGGGAGCGTTGTGCTGCTTCCCTAGTTACTCCACTACAACTACATTCCTGATTTAAAATACATTTATTATATGCTTTGTTTGTGCCAAACACCTGTGTTTGCAAACCTGGAACTGTGTCTTAATGTTGTGGAGGCTAACAGGAGCAAATTGCCTATGTCCCTCGGATCATGAGGTATAATTTACAACTACAGAGAGCTACCTATAGTAACTTTAATATGCTGCAAATAGCTTCTTTATGTTTATTTATAATTCAATTTGGCTACCAGGTAGAGTGCACTCAGTGTGCTGTGGCCGATTTAGTTAATCTGGAGATAACGTGCAGGTCCCCCCATCAATTAATTGATTAGTCGAAGAATAAGTAGAAATTTAGTCGACCAAGATTTTCTTTGGTTGACTACAGCCCTAGTTCCCTAGTCAGAAGAGAGGATCGATGTCTTTTGATAGTATACGTCCAATAATGAGTAATTTGGTGGCAAATGTAGCCTTGTTTAGCATAAAGATTGTAAGCCATCGGTAAGGGCTAGCTAGCATGGGTCTGTCAAAAGCAGTGTTGGGAGTAATGCTTTACAAAGTAACAGTTGCAGTAATTTCACTACTATTGGAGGTAACTAGTAAAGTAACACATTATTTTTCACATCTGAGTTACTAAATTACAGTAACTGAAAACTAAAAAGGGGCCGTTACTAGTTATTGTTATTTTCCCCATTTTGCTGATACCAAATGTATTATTATTTGTTTTTGCCTCCTGGTCACTCTTTACTGTTTGTGCTCAAACGTGACTCTTTCCTGTTTATGTTTCTATGATTGAGTGCGTCCATTCTGTATTGCCCCCTTTCTAATGCCCCCTAAAAGTTATTTAATTAGCGTGGGGAAGAAGAAGGTTACAGCCAACCACACTTGCTATTTAGGATTTGCTAATGTTATTTACACCTGTATTGTTACCTAAGTATGTTTCATAACGAAGTAAATGCTTTTTAAGAGGTGCCTGGTATTCTAAATTCAGACACTTGGTTTTGGAGGAATCTGGTAACTGGTAATGAACGTTTGCTAATATCTCTATCTTTAGTGGTTATAGTTGTTAGCTGGCCAGTATGCTAACTTCACCTAGCTAATGTCACATCAGCGGTACCAGCTTGAACAAAACTTACTGTTTGCTTGGGCTATTGCAGGCTGATCTGGAGGGTGGCTTGGACACAAACAGAACGGGAAATATATTGTTACTTTAAACTTAAATAACGTTTATTGCTGACCATTTTGTGAAACTTAAAACACTTTGTTTTCTCCGCTTTGAATGTGGGAACATTATTTTCAGCAGGGAAAGTAAACGGAGTGTGTTTTTATGCATTGCTTAGTAGACCATTGTTTATTAGATTATTATTGGTGTTGCTGTTTTAAAATATATTTATGTATATTGGCAAATACAAAGTACCACAGAACCATAACAAATGACGAGTGTGGGATAAAAAAGTAAAGCCTAAAGAGACAAACATTGCTAACCCTAGTAACACATTACTTTACTGATACATTATCATTTTTTAAGGGAGTAATCAGTAAAGTAACTTCATTACTTTTTAAAGAGGTAACGAGTAACTGTAACTAAATACAAATGTCCAGTAACTAGCACAACACTGTTCAAAAGTGAATAGATACGCTGTTGGACCTACTGTTGCAAGGCTGCCTACCCGACATAAGGTAAAACTATGGTTCCACCTCGCAATATAGGCCCGACCACGCATCTGCTTCAATACCAACGTCTTGCTTTTACATTTTAATTGCTTCACGTGTGAAATACAGAAGATACAATATGTAAATAACACAGCTTTGAAGTTTTTCTGAGGTGTACTTAGCCAATGTTAAGGGTTTGCATGTCAACAGTGACAGAAAGCTATGCTAGACTACATTTACCTAACTACTTACATAAATAACTAATTATTGGACGTACAATCATAATACTGATCTTGATCCTCTCGTCTGACTATGGTAGGAACATATCTTTTTTTTCCCAAAAAGTTGAACAAATCCTTTAACCAACTATAATTTTATAAGAAATTTGAATTGTGTAAGTAAATAGATGAACACAGAGCGCCTCGGGAAAAATTTAGGTTTTATGAACATCCTTCTCCACAGATGGTGTTGCTTACACAGCTGTTCAATTTCAGTATGTGACATCAGTAAGAATCTTTTGTTTCTCTTGTTCTTTTGGCAATTGAGTGGGGATAAAAAGTCTACAGGACTGAGATTAAGACCAAAGACATCTTGACGAGCAAGACGGAAGTGCACATGTTCAAATGTAGACTCCATCAAGACAACGAGTGGGACCAGAGTTAAGTAAGCTCTGCGTCTACATTCTAGACATGCTGGAACAATTCTCTTATCAAAACGTATGCAGGAATGTAGCCGACTTGAAACACCACCTTTAGCTGAAACAACGTAGCAGTCATCTATCTAGTGGTTGATGCAATATGTAACCGACCTGGAACAGCCAGTTCCAGTCAGATGATATCTACTGGGAATTTTAAGGTAAGTTGCTAGCTATGTTGCCAAATATTGTGTCTTATTAGGCTACATCAACTCAAGCGATTAAATATTTAAGGAGGTGCTATATTTCAATGGATGTATTGGGTATGAATTGTAAAACTAAGTGTTTTTACAGTTTCTATTGGAAAGCAACATTGTCTTAACGTTAGTAGCTATAAGTGGATGGCTGCCCTCAAATAACCTATAGGCAAATCAAACCACGATAGTTTAGGAAAAATGCTTTAATATTAATTGTACGGCACTTTGTTCAGTAGCCTTGTTTTTACCACCTTGACAGGAATCACAGAAAATCCAATGAAGTGGCTTTACATCTTTTATTTTATGAGTTGAACAACGCTTGCAGTCACGTCTATAGGCTTGACTGCCTAAATCACACATTTAACAAATCAAATTTCTTATATAGTAGCCTATTAGTCGAATATTATGGATAGTTTAACTCCATCAGGTGTAAATTTGACTGAACGAATAGGCCTACTAGTAGAAAACGTGATTGTGTAATAAGTCCGAAGTGGTTGAACAACACAGCATACCTCTTCCAATTCTTATCTATCTTCCTGTAAGTGCTGAATGTGAGAGCGAGGAGAACTTGAACTGTCATAGTTTTCTTAGTATTCATCAATATACACTTATTAGTGTCAGAAAAATGTAGCCTACTTATTTAATGAATTAATCACATTTACTTATAAAGCCGGCTAATGTGGTTTTAGAAGGAAGTGTGTGCAATTGTCTCTTTTTCAGTGAAATTTTGTTGAATGTTGGCTTTACCCGACTGTCGAAATGTGGGCTGAAGTTGAAGCGTTTATGAGTGGGCCACAATTCTTTCACGTGTTGAGCGATTTAGCGACTAATCAGTAACTAACCTACAGTAATGTATCCCAAATATACAAACAAGCATTCAACTTCTGAAAGGAATAGATAAGGCTAAAGCTACCCACTGTGGATGGCTTCTAAATAAGCGCAATTTGCCTAGGTCATGTAGGCCTATGCATACAAACTTTGTGATCGGTTGGTTTATATACTCCTTTCTGCATATATTTTACATTAGTATTTGTGCATTATGTATAGACGGGTGACAAGTTAAAGGAAAAAGCTGAATAAATGAGTGGAGAAAATTAATGCAAATGCTTCCACAAAGGTGCACTGCATGGTACAATTACGCATGGTACAATGAAGCAATTTAAGACGTTATAAGCAAAATTTTTGCATTACGGTATCATCAATACCTTTTTACAGTTTGCACATTGTAATGTCTAGAATGAAAAAACCCCTGTTCAGATCAGTCCTCTTGCAATATTCAATATAAAAGTTGTCTGCGCCAGGCGTGATCTCCCGCGAAAATGTGACATTTGCTTTACTGCACAACAAGGAAGTATATCACTAAATCAGGAAGAGATGCCCCCCTTGGAATATAGTCGTTGATCATGCTAGCAATATGCAGTGACCACAGGCATTCTGCATGTCTTTGCAATAGTTGGGTAAAAGTAATTACACTAAGCAAACGGTAGGGGTCACCAAAATCACCTCCTACAAATAAACTACTAATGGTCGCTTTAACGTCCTTCAGTGGCTTGTATAGAAATGTTGAGCAGGCCCAGTTTATGCTAAAAGCTAAAATGCGTACAGCAGAACACTTACAATGTTCAAGTGTGCGCCAAGCAGGGTCGGAGTCAGCACGAATTAAGCGTGAGTGCATTTAGTTTAAAACACATATTTACTTATTCCCTACATGATGGGCCACCACATATTCGCGCCAGAATGCCCTTAAACCAATTTATATGTTGTTATAGTACATTTTGTCAGTAGTATCTAGCAGTTTTCAGAATAAAAATTTGTGATTTTCCGGAACAAAATGTTATTAGACAATTGTTTTGGTGGGGCACAGTAGGACGTTAGGGCGGGCATTGCCCCCTAATGCCAGCCCTTGTCAACGACACTGGCTCCAAGTCGGCTAACAATTCAATATTAAATCACAAAAATGTTGCAGAGCAGGAATTATCTTGGTTCCGTTTACACAAATAAAAGTAGTAATGTGTGCGCCTCCATTTAGCTGAATGAGTATCAATGACAATTAAATGTTGATGTTTCCTAATTTTTAAAAGCAACATTGGCCAAATTTGTGTTAGTGTGGCACAATCAGCCCTTAAACTTATCGTTTACTACTATCTTTCGACATAGTGATAGGAATGTGTGACTTGGCCTCCTTCTGAAAAGGCAGAACCGCTGATAAAATGTTCAGTACAACGATTGACAAACTTATGGTTTTGGACTTTGTAACTTCTGGCTACAGATGTAAAAAAGAAGATGCAAATCACAGTTGCAAAACTCACTTTAGTCATTCTACTTGTGTACCTCAGTGGTAGAACACATTAAGTTATATTTGGTGTGCACTGATTTCCGCTTTGCTACTCTGGCATGAGTCCGAATACCTCGAAAACCTGTTTTGCTGACAACTTTACTCTGATGACAAGGCCCATCAGTGGAAGCATTTCTCCATGGACGCGGGGAGCGAAGTTCTTTTATGAATGATCTGTAACTACAGGGTTTGTTTGGTGGCTGGTGCTGATAGAGGCTTAACATTATTTTTCCTTAGATAGATCAGATCCAATTCATAGACTGCAATCTAACTTTTTTTAACACAAGTGAGCTGGTTGTTTCATTACTTTAAATAATGCAAATATTAAATAACCATTCAACCATGGTGTTGTGGTCTATAGCATCCAATAATGTAATAACTGCCAATAATGTAAAGAAATGTCTGTTCTTAAAGTGATAAAAATTGATAATGTAATAACTTACCAACAATGTAATAAAATATCTGAACCAATTACGTAATCACTTTTTTTTCCCATAATGTAATAAGTTATTACATTATTGACTGGGTATTACATTAATGGTTTGGTTTAAAAAAAAAACTGAAAAGATTTAATAATTGGAGCCGATAAGGTAATAACAGACTCACATCATTATGTTTAAGGTTAATTTATTATGTTGCTTTTTTCAAATAGCTTTATAGCTTTCTCAAAAACTTGACCAATCCTGACCCCTGAATCTTAGTCCTAACACACACTCTCTCATACATACACATATAGGTCACACACACACACACACACACACACACACACACACACACACACACACACACACACACACACACACACACACACACAGGCCTCAGAGTCAATTGATTCTGGGCACACACTGTTTAACACAACATTCTAAACTGTAAAATATAGTAGGCTATATAACATGACCTACAAATACAACTTTGGTAACACATCTCCCACTTTTACGATGATAATAAAGGACAGTTTACGGTCCTTTTTTTAAAGAGCTAAACGTTCTCTTGATACTGTACTGTACGTTTGACAAAATGGAAGTAAGCTACTGGAGGTCGCCTAAGTTTAATCTCAAGTGAAAAGTGACTTCCATTAATTTACAAACATAAAAAATTACTTGAGAATCAAAAATGAAATTATTACCTTATCGGCTCTGATTATAAATTATTTTCTGTTAAACCAAGCCAATAATGTAATAACCGGTCAATAATGTAATAACTTATTACATTATGGAAAAAAATTAATTACATTGTTGGTTCAGACATTTTATTACATTATTGGTATTTTATTACATTGTTCTCTTGACAACATTATCGACCTTTTATTACATGAAGAACGGAAAAATAATTACGTTATTCGCAGTTATTACATTATCGGCAGTTATTACATTATCGGCAGTTATTACGTTATTGGCTGCTACATTTTGATACCTTTTGCATTTTTGGTTGACGATCTTATAGCAAAGTAAAACAATGTAGAACATGTTAGAGAGGAAATCATTGTTTTCCACAAGTCGTTTTAACCATCCAAACAACTTATGGTGAAAACAGCAAGGAGTGTCTTGAGTCCATAAAATCAGTGGGTAATATGATTGCAATCATAGCTTGGATTAATTTGATTAATTATATAGAAATTATGGGTTACATTTGGAAAGGATCAGGTTTTTTGTACCCTCCCTGCATCATTTAGCTTTAAATTCTATGCATTCAAACTTGGCATTCAGATTTTAATTTAGAAGTTACGTGTGGTATAATTTATATAAATGTATTATTATCATCATCATCATCATCATTGATGATGCATTATCATTTATCAATTAATTTTAATTACTCAACATTAGGAAGTGGTTG
This sequence comes from Galaxias olidus, assembly GCA_026901105.3. NCBI lineage: Eukaryota > Metazoa > Chordata > Actinopteri > Galaxiiformes > Galaxiidae > Galaxias > Galaxias olidus. The sequence goes on from JAPMUY010001001.1 coordinate 56,326, forward strand.
CAGATAATAAGTCATATCTCATTTGTTGCTTTTGGGGGGGAATAAAGTATTTGTGTTACCCATCCTTAGTTTAATAATGCAGTTGCAATCCTCACAATTGTAGCTTCAACTTATCAATATAGATATATTTTAATGTATAACATTCTAACGTACATTTTTTATTTCTTTGTTTTTCGCACACAGGATACCCCTTGAAGCATTTTGGAATTCGACAATCTTGGGTTTTCTAGACCCAGTGCAAATTGAAAGAAGATGTCGGCCATGGATAATCCCTTTAAAAACATAGTTGAAGTTCTCGACGTTGAGGACCCACAACGGAAGTTTTACAACCTTTCCAAACTTGGAGATCCCAGATATGGTAATAAACAAATGGATAAATTGAACAAGGTTCAACAGGAATTTAAATTAGAACAGTTTGTTTCTGTTGAACAATTTAAACTTTTATTGGACGATTTGGGAGTTGAACAGTGTTCTGGTTTTGGTTAAAACTAAAATATATAATACACTATAATGAAACACCTTTTTTTATTAGCTTATTTTGGTTTTCAGCGTTTTCCTAGAATACATTTAAAATATATGCAGTCATCTTATTTATGTCAACAAGAAATGCCTATGTTAACTTGGGTCAACATGGCAAATCTTAATGTTAACGTAACGTATGCCAGTAATATAATATTAAAATGATCAAGCTATTGTGCAAGAAATAGATTGAACCTTATACGTTTTTATAATTGAAAACAACTTAATAGATCTATAACGCCAGTCAGTCTGGTAAATGGGGTAGCCCAGGTACTGGCCGACGTGACTCCTGGCCGCGACGATTGTTGCAGTTGTGTGCAGCTTTGCACGCCGGCCGTTAAGTAATTCAGACGGTGAAAACATAGAAGCCAGGGGTACTTCACGCACACCGAGCCACAGAGGATCTAACCATGAGCTGCTATCCCTGTGACCAAATTGATGGATAATTGATCTTAACCTTTTATAAAGGAGTTCGCCAATTCCATCCGTGGCCGGATGGTAACTGCTTTTTTACATTTTGTTAGTGTTATATTTTTTGTTATATTTTTGTTAAAATTATTAAAAGATGTTTGACTGTACAGAATTTAAACCAATGGACTTTTTAAAAATGTCTCACCCCCCTGCCCGACCCATGTCCGTTCACTCCCCACTTTCGATATCCTGGACGGTTTGAAGGGTAAATTAAGATTAATGACGCTTCCCTGTTTTAGCCAGCTCAGACAATCCGGAATCAGCAAGCACATGTCCTTGTCTACAGTGAGCACACCCTCTGGTCTCCCACTGAAACCATTCCCAATCTGTCCCCACTATTATAGGGTGTCTAAGGTGAGGGCTAACTGTGTATTTGTATCTATGCTTTTTGACTGCATGTCGTATTCTGATGCTTACCAACGGATACACGTGAGGCCAGATGCACACAGCTAATCACAACCCTCCAACAAAGCCACAGGTGTAACCTGTCATTCTTGGATCATGGTCTGCGTATACCCATACTCAAAGCGAGCCTCCCTTAAAGTATCACCGGACTTTCGCTTTACTCCCCTGAACCAGGGTGAAGTGTTGAAGTGCTTCCGAGTGTTCTCCCTTACCGCCTCCCCAATGGGGGAATGCCTTTTGTGCATGCGTAAGAACAAGCGTAATCAGTTATTCCTCGAAATACCCGTTACTAGTCTGTTATTTTTGTATGTTAATTAAAAATGTATATCCAAATAAAATGTTTTTGGGAATATACTGTATTTTTAATGGGTCAAAAGTTTAAAGACACTTTGGTACTGATAACGACACCTGCCTTGTCCTCAGAACGCCTACCATTTTCAATCCGTGTGCTCCTTGAGTCTGCTGTCAGGAACTGTGATGGCTTTTTGGTGAAGCAAGAGGATGTTGAGAACATTCTTAACTGGAAGCAGACACAGACACAAGGTGTTGAGGTGCCATTTAAACCTGCCCGGGTGATCCTCCAAGACTTCACGTGAGTCTTCTGATAATGATGGTCGGTGGTCATGAGTGCATTTTAGAAAGAGACATTAGTGAGCTGCATGTGCACAGTTGTATCAAAACATGTGTAAATACATTTTTGTATTATTGATTGTTAGAATATAAAAAATATAAATACATTTAGATTTTAATTTAACCTGTATTTATACAATGAAAACAAAGTGAGCTCAAATTGCTGCTTCCACTACAGCTACCACTTCTGTTAATAACAACGCTACAACAACATTGTTACACGTACTGTCTTCCTGCACCCGTACATACTCATGTCCGTTTGTATGATCTTTTTCAGTGGGGTCCCTGCTGTTGTTGACTTTGCGGCAATGCGTGATGCAGTGAACAAACTTGGGGGTGATCCAGAGAAAATCAACCCTGTCTGCCCAGCTGACCTTGTCATTGATCATTCCATCCAAGTGGACTTCAACCGGAAGTACGTATATCTCTACCTGCCATTTGTAACAATGACCTGAACATTAATTTAAATACACTACTGCTCAAAAGTATGGGGTCACCCTATACATGTTTTCCATGAAACCTCTCAAACTTTTATTAATCAAATGAGTTGCAAAATGAATATAAGGTCAATAATAATACAATTAATTTATAGATACCTTTCTAGACACCCACCAAGGTCACCGTACATGGCATTCAATAAAACAGTTAAAACAGTTCTATTTACATTTTAAAATGCAAATGAACATAGGACAGCCACAAGGATATTGAGGCAGGTAACATCACAATAGGACCGTGGTAAAGGGGTGTACAACGACAAATACAAAGGTCAATAAAAAGAAAAGATTAAGATGGGCAAAAGAACACTGACCTTTGACAGAGTGTTAAAGATAGACAAATCTAAGTTTGAGTTCTTTGAATCACACAGAAGAACATTTGTGAGAAACGATTAAGATGCTGGAGGAGTGCTTGACGCCTTCTGTCAAGCATGGTGGAGGCAATGTGATGGTCTGGGGGTGCTTTGGTGCTTGTAAGGTGGGAGATTTGTGCAGTGTAAAAGGGATCTTAAATAAGGCAGGCCATACCCTGTGGACAATCCATGATTGGAGCCAACAGGACAATGACCCAAAGCACAGCTCCAAACAATGCCAGAACTATTTAGTGAAGAAGCAGTCAGCTGGTATTCTGTCTATAATGGAATATAACTCTATTGAGCTGTTGTGGGAGCAGCTTGACCATATGGCACATAAGAGGTGCCCATCAAGCCAATCCAACTTGTGGGAGGTGCTTCAGGAACCATGGGGTGAAATTTCTTCAGATTACCTCAACAAATTGAGAACTAGAATGCCAAAGGTCGCAAGTCTGTAATTGCTGTAAATGGAGGATTATTTGATGAAAGCAAAGATTCAACAACAAAATAATAATTGAAGTAAAAAGCATTATTTCTAACCTAGGGGTGCTCTCCCTCTTGGGTCTATAAAATGACATGGTCGTAGCTTATAATAGCATATTTACCTCTGCTCTTGCCACCCTCATTGCTGGTATTAGTTCAGCTCTTTTCTTTCTTAGTTGGTCAGAGTGGACCTCGTTCATTTCTAAGAAAGTTTTTTTTTTTTTAGGTGAGCTCTTGTATGATAAGCTGACGTGAAGTTATGGAGTGAAGTTCAGATGGGGTACAGACTGTTTTTACTCGAAGTTCAGTTTAGTAACAGTGTACACAATAATTATAAATAATATTATGGCAATACACTTTTATTATACATGCCAAATAAAATACATTTTGTTGTAAGCTGTTATTTTAAGTTAATTCTGTCCCTGTTTTCATGTACAACTGTACATTTAATGGGCCTGTGATTGAAGTACACTTAAGCTTGAACATCCTTTTTTTCGCTTTAGATTTGACAGTCTTCAAAAAAACCAGGATTTGGAATTTGACAGAAACAGAGAGCGTTTTGAATTTTTGAAGGTAAGGGTTGCTATGCAGGCTTTTTTAAGACATGAATTGTCTTGGTAGCACTAATGCAATCCACAAAGTTTTTTATTTTGTGGTTGCCAATGCAAATCACAGTAAATTCAACCTGTCTTACCAAAAAAATGCAGTTGACATTTATGAGATACGTATAAGGACCAAATATTGTTCACCCAATGTTTGGAATGTAATGGAATAAATGTCATTATAAATCACCAAATGATTAAAGCATGCTGTACAAAATTACATATAAAATGGGCGCTAACCTGTTAGCACAAATACCCCACAATGTATTCTAGATGTTTTCCAAAGATTTTCAGGAATTAAAAAGTATTATTTCGGGCACTTTTTTTTTCTTTTACCTTTTAACCCTTCCCTTTTTAGAAATTCTGCAATAAAATCCATCCTGCCTAATTTACACAAATTATTCATATTGTGTATGATATGACCAAAAGAGTTAAAGTTGGTGGCATCTTCCATTTATTGCAAGAAAATAGGACACCACTTATGGAAGCTTTATATATACAGTACCGTGCAAATGTTTTAGGCAGGTGTGAAGTCTTTAAAGTTAGAAAAAAAATACCAGAGAAAAATATAAATGTTAATTGTTTATTTTTTTATCAATTCATAAAATACAAAATGAGGGAGAAGCAAATCTGTATCAAATCAACATTTGGTGTGACCACCCTTCGCATTCAAAACAGCATCCCCTGCCTAAAACCTATGCACAGTACTGTATATCTACCATGTTTCCATATGTTGATAAGCCTTTGTACCAACACTCAACAATTGCCCAACACATATGGCCTACGACATACACCATCTGTTTCTATTGAACAATTTCACAATGTCAACATCTAGTTTATTTAGTTTCACATTGCATTTTGAAATAAGAAAACAACCTCGCCCAATATATAAAACATAAATAACAAGCAACATCAACCAGATTAGTTTTTGCAAATATTTCCTTAATTCTAGAAAGTGTGTCCATGATTTTATTTTCACAGGATGATTGACGATGTGTGGTTTCTTATCTACAGTGGGGCTCTAAAGCATTCCGGAACATGCGCATCATACCCCCTGGTTCAGGCATTGTGCATCAGGTCAATCTGGAGTATCTTGCCAGGGTGGTGTTTGATGAGGATGGCTACTACTACCCCGACAGTCTTGTTGGTACAGACTCGCACACAACCATGATTGATGGCCTGGGTGTGCTTGGCTGGGGTAAGGTGACAATACTGATCACACAAGCCTTGTGTTTTCCTGTGTGGCTTTCGTTTTTCCATATGTACACTTCTACACCCAGAATCAGACAAGACGTATTATCCAAAAAGTGTGCACTCCATTTGCTGTGTATGAATTTTTGTTGTAAATTTCACACACACACTGGTCATATTACACCTGCCAAGCGCCGAAAGGGGGTAGATTTTACGTTTGGCGAGTACATCTCGGCTGTCTGACACACTGTTGGATGAATGGTTGTAAAAAATTGTATGAAAAAACTATGCTGTCTTTTTCCGTCCTAGTTGTTATGCAGGACATCAGCAACTCTGCCCACTGCGTCCCTCCGGTTGATTCAACCTAGCACCAACCCTAAACTATAACATGCCACCGTGTTGCTGCTAGCTAATTAGCTATCTGGGGTGCAACTTGTCACCTTTCGGATGAAAATTGCAGTGTTATTTCGCACTTATTTGTCACACCTGACATTTCTGAACAATTAAGACTATGTACGGAATGGCACTGCTGAAAGATTATTTTAATTTAAATGGTATTCTTCAAATGTTTTATATTCAATGGTAATTTCCTTTAAAAATCTGATTAAAATACCTTTTAAGTATTCCTATCTTAATTCTTATATTCCTATCTATGTTAATAATTTAAATATTTAGAGTTCACAATACACAAAAATGGTACATAAAAATAAAGATAGTACAAAAATAAAACATTAAGCACTGTTTAAAACAGTGCAATAACTTTTGAGATGGGAGCACAATATTTTTTATAAACTTGTTGCTTTCCAATAATGTCTAACTTTGTCTGCGAGGAAAAGATTGGTTGTGTGGAGACTAAAATGTCAGCCAGCCAAAGAGAAGGAAGTGGGCCAGAGTGGAAATAAGGATTAATCCAACATTATAGAAAGATTGATTGCCACGCCAAATATGCTATTGTTGTGTGCACAGGCCAAGGACGCGTGAACCAGATTAAAATGTTTGCCGGTGCTGTCAGAATGAAGACGTCAACAGTATGACAATTCCTTTTTTTTTTGCAAGTGTTCAGAATTGCATGGTTCTGGAGTAGTCGTGCTGCTGTAGCCTTTGACTGTACAGAGTCGATTACAACTAAAGTACTTTCGTTCTTGTGTTCTAGTTATACAATACATTCTTGTGTATTGATGAAAGTGCATAAGAATGCAGAGTTATTGCAAGCTAGATTTAAAACAAAAACATAAAATAATAATGTATAGATAAAGCCTACATTTATTGCCCTATATACTATTCTCACCCAAAAACTACTTATTTTTTTTAAAACTAGCTTATTCAATTTAATACCTTCCTTGTATTATGTGTCCTGCTTTCTCCCCCTGGTTTACATTGAGCTTTCTCTGTGGGTCCATTTACCCTGCACCCCTTCTGTATTGTAAATGTACCGCTGAATTCATATTCAAGATTTTTTTTTTTTACTTATCTGTTTATTGTAAGGTGACCTTGAGTGTCTTGAAAGGCACCCTCAAACATTATTATTATTATTATTATTATTATTATTAATAAATAATACTTTTTTAATAATAGTAACAATAATATTATTACTATTATTTAAAAAGTATTATGATTATTAATAATAATAATAATAATAATAATAATAATAAAGAATAATTAATAAATAACTTTGCAAATTTTTTATTTTCCTTCATGCAGGTGTGGGTGGTATTGAGGCTGAGGCAGTTATGCTGGGCCAACCGATAAGCATGGTGCTTCCTGAGGTCATTGGTTACAAGCTTTATAATGCCCCTGATAAGTTCATCACTTCCACTGACATTGTCCTCACTGTAACAAAGGTAATATTTGAGTATTATTTGATACCAGATACATTGTATTTGTACTAAAGGACAATGTATGATATTTAGAGAGCGAGAGATCGAGAAAGACCCAGAGATATCAAACGATCAATCATAGTTCTGGAAGTCACTGGTTCTTCCTCTAGAAAATCCTGCACACATTTCATGTGGTTATTTTGTTATTTTAATATTAGACATTTATTGAGTCTGACGGTGTAACAGTGTTTTCAAAATACATGATTTTAGTACATGTTAGATCTACCTTTTGCGTAGTTTTTATTAGGGGTCGTAGAGGTAAAACATTTGACCTAAATAGTACATATTGCAGTCACAATTTAACCAAAATTAAACCCTTTTCAAGACTAATATTTATTTTAATAATTTAACCTTTTGTAATTTGTAGGACTTATGAAATAGTGATCTTATTTTGTTATACAGTATATATTCATGGATACCTAATATACAGTAAGTTATAGCTCTGCTAAGCTACGTTGGCAAATCTTATGCTAGCCATTATGAGCCCCAGCATTAGCTTAATTTGCTTTGACACTTTTATGTCTTAGGACGGACATAGTCTTTTCTAACCCAATAGATGCCAGCAAATATTGAAACATGATGTATATACAGTTGCCTGGTAACATTTTAGGACTTCTATTTATTTTTGTTTACGTTTTATTTTCCTTTCATACAATAGCACCTGCGTCAAGTGGGTGTTGTCGGAAAGTTTGTAGAGTTTTTTGGCCCCGGTGTGGCTCAGCTTTCCATTGCTGACAGAGCCACAATTGCAAATATGTGTCCGGAGTATGGAGCGACAGCTGCATTCTTCCCTGTGGACAACGTTAGTGTTCAGTATCTTGAGCAAACCGGTGAGTAATACCAGTGTACCTCGTAAGAAATGCAGTTAATTTGAATATATTTTTAAGAAAAGGGAAAGATTATATACAAGTGAAAGAGCCTGGTAAAATATGCACGTTTAACAAGAATTGTGGTCACCCCATCACCTTTTCGAAATGAGTAACATACATACACCTCACCTTCGGTCCTGGAAGCCACTTTTCTCTCCTGTGTCACAGGACAGTATACTGTTCTGATACAACAGTGTAGCCCACAGTATTCTAGATACGATCTTTTTGAAAGTATTAATAATATGCTTTAAATCTGAACCTTGTCGTATGTGACGTGTATGAGCTAATTAACCACCTAGCTAATCTAAAACTGAATGAATCAATTTCTACATTTCTAATTGAATTGAATAAATAGTTCAGTTTATTATCTTGCATGTTTATTATTTTGCTCTGGAAAACCCTTACCCTTTGTCATTCCTCAGGACGTGATGCTAATACACTGGACTACATCACCAAGTACCTTAAAGCAACGTCCATGTACAGAGACTACAACAATGCCTCGCAAGACCCCGACTTCACGCTGGTAATTAAAAAATTCATTACAAAACCTCTTTTTTAAAATAATTACAAACCTCTTAGATTATTTGATACTATATTTTAAACATTTTCTTTTCTTTGGGGCAATACAGTCAAACTAGAATTTTTTTATGAATAGTTTTTATGGTAACGTACGAGTTCAAGCTTTTTTCAGAATAAATCCAATGCATTTAGCATCTACATGGCTTTGGTTTTCTGGACAATTAAGTCGGTGTGGTATATTGCCTGTATAATTTACTTTTGCTTGGAGCAAGAGGGTTATCATTAGAGAAATAGGGTTGGCATGTTTAATGATGAAAGTCCCCATAACGGTAAAAAATTATATTATCCTTTTGATAGGCATTTGGATAACAAAATTCCATAGTGGGGTTCAAAAACTAGTGGTAGACTTTAAAAAGGCCACAGGTAGCCATGTACACACGCATGGCGTTTGTCATCATTTGCATCAATTATTATCATTTATACTCACATGTGACTTGCAATTCTGTGGTACAATGAATGGATGCAATCAATTTACACAGGTAACATTTGGAATGTGGTCGTTGTATCAGGCACTTAAACGGAAAACCTCAAACTTAACATTCTTGGTGTAAAATGTGGGCAAATGTAGGATATTGACAAATGAGGAGCCATGTCAGATGGCAAATATTTAGTATGCTATAGTGGTCACCCTAACATACCCCCTTTTGTATTGTTACTCTGTTGCTGAATTACTTTTCTTTTATATTTCATTTTGATTCATATTGTATTTTGTAATTGTAATATTTACTGTAAGGTGACTTGGGTGTCTTGAAAGGCACCCTTGAAAGGCGCCCTTAAATTAAATGAACTGTTTATTATTATTATAGGGCTGTGTATTGGCAAGAATCTAACTGAACTGTTCGTTTGTTTATAAAAAATTATGTAAGTTTAACAGATAAGAAACACAAAATGGTAATTAAATAACATTTTTGGCCTTTCAAAAATATTATGCGACCAATATAGCCACCCTTCTTTTCAGTAACTGCTATTGTCCATCCGTCCATGGAGTCTGACAGTTTCCTGATCTGTACACGATTAACTTTCTCTGAAGCAGCAACCACAGCTTCCCAAATGCTGTTCAAGATGTGTATTTTCTTCCCTCCCTGTACATCTCATTTTAAAAGGGCCCCCCATGTTCTCAATAGGATTTAAGTTAGGTGGCGAAGGAAGCCAGGTCATTATTCAGTAAGTGTAGATACATTTTCAAAGAACAACAATTCTTCAGGGCCCGTATTCACAAAGAATTATATCTTACCACTAAGAGTACTCCTAAATAGCACTGAAAGTTCCTCGCTAAGAGTTTCCTCTTGTAAAATCTATTCACATAACTGCAGAGACCAACTTGTACTGGTGACTGCAGCCCTGACTATCTGTACTATAATCATAATACCCTTTCGATTAAGGCAATACCTTTTGTCATTCAAAATCTCAAAGATGTTCACACACACACACACACACACACACAGAGGTTGCCGGCAGCAGCCACATTAGGATTGTTGGTGAAGTGGTCTTAGTGACTCAATCTAGGAGTGGTCGAGAGGAGTGGTCAAGAGGGTTCTTTTCACAGACTTCGGAGCTGGTTTTAACGCTAAAAACACTGTGAAATTCTAAAATGTAATGACATGCCGAAGAGTTTCGCCTAGATCAGCAAGTTAGGGGCGACTTTTCGTCTTAAGATGTTTTGTGAATACGGGCCCAGACTCAGTTCTTTCTTAATGTTGCAGAATACCAGTTGCTGGGGGGTTAGGGTACAGAATGTAAAGTAATAAAGAGCAACATCCATGAATAGTGAATGAGTATTGATCGACATGAATGTATGTGTATCCATCCCTCTTCTGTTCACTTTATGCTTGCAGGTGGCAGAGCTTGACCTGAGCACTGTTGTTCCTTGTTGCAGTGGACCTAAACGGCCTCAGGACAGAATTTCTGTGTGTGATATGAAAAAAGACTTTGACGCTTGTCTGGGTGCTAAGGTACATTTTAAGGGATCTTTGTGCTTAAATAATAATTCTACTTAATTTGTCATTAACTATATTCTAATAGTGTGCTATGTTGTTGGCCATTATTTTTTCCAATTCCTGACCAACCAGCAAGGCTTCAAAGGTTTTCAAGTGGATCCGGAACAGCATACCACTGTGGTTCCCTTTCAGTACAATGGCACAGAGTATACCCTTTCACATGGCTCTGTTGTCATTGCTGCTATCACCAGCTGCACCAACACTAGCAATCCCTCGGTCATGCTTGGCGCTGGTATGTAAGCTTTTCCCACAAGCCATCTAGAAACATATTAGGGATGTAATTGTTCTTGGATTAAACAGAAAACCGTTTGTTCAGTCCGCACGTGTGTGAACAAATATGCGAAATTATAAACCATATAAAAAAAGAAATACACGTCCTATCAGTGCGATTAAGCTACAATGTTCAATAGTTGCATCAGACAGCATTTAATTTCTTCCTACAATCAATTTTGAAACGTGACAGTGCTGTGCTATGGAAGTATAGAGGCCAAAATTTAAATGAACATGTAAACTTGAACATTTTAATCGCACAATAGCATTGTCATTTTCCACATATGAATAATCAAAATATAAATGAAAATGCAATAATCCCCTGTGCATTAGCATTTTTCGATAATGCTCTGGGCATTCTATATCAATATTAAAATGAAAATGAAAAAGCTGTGAGACATTTCATTTTCAAAGTCGTACCCAGCAGTATCAATATGAAAATCTTAATTCCAATTAAATGCAATATAATCTTTGGCCTAATTTTCCATTTGTGCAAGCATTTTTTAGGTCACTATTGAAAATTAAAATGCAGTTGTTTGAAAATTAAATGTAAAATGCTGTTTTTCATTGAATTTTTTTAATTGTTAAAGACTTAATCTGTGCAGTGGACAATATTCAAATGCAATAAGCGAATAAGCGCTACTAGTCTATTACATTTACATGTCACCACGCACTTTTGGGGTCAACATAAATTAAAATGAAATCTGTCCGTCCTCTCATCAAGGCGGGTCTTGAGTTATAATGTCACTTCCTCGTTAAAGTCAAGACAAGTCCAATAAGGGTTGGATCCGAATAGTCCAATAAAGTACATCCTAATGACTTTCACTATGTACTTATCCTTCACCGAGGGAAAACGTCATGGGGTTAAGGAAAGACATGAAAGATATCTCATAAGGACTTAGAAAAAGACAATCGCGTTGCTAAAGGAATCCGACTGCACTTACACTTGGCTACGTGATCATGCAACGGTGGTTTGTCGTGGGTCGTTGTAGAAACTGCAATGTCCCGTAGATTACTGTAGCCTACAAAAAGCGCATTTTAACTACTTCGCCGGTGCGTTGTCACCGTGTTGTTTCATAGCCTAAATAAACATGCGGGCAAGCCAGATTGGCCAAAATATAATAGCCTACTTTATTACCAAGGTTGGAATTTAAATTAAAAAAAGGGAATATAGGCTACCTGTCACAAAAGTGAAACGAAATATATGTCACATTGAGAATGGTTGCTCACGTCCTCATCCCCCTGTCAACTCATATTGATCGTGTCAACTCATATTGATCGCCACGCATGATATGATTGTATGAAGCCTAATCGTCAAATGTATGCAAGTTTGTATGCATTTATGTCAGGCATACAAATCTGCTACTATAGTTACATATTATGATTCTTAAGTTTGTTAACATGGGACATTTGAAAACATAAGCATTTAGCAAGATAGGGCATAACATAAAATGGAAAATGTTTAATAAACAACTAGGCTATACGATCTGCATCCCTTGTGGGTCATGTTGATCAACGGCTGAATGGTGTAGCTTTAAATATTGCTGCCACAAGGCTTCTTTCCTTTCGTAAAGGATGGTCCAGTGTATCCTATGCTAAAGTACACAAGTTAGAAAGCATTGAAGCACCTTTTCTTTGCACTTAAGAGAATTCGACCAGTACTGATCATGGCTGCCACTTATTTCACCCAGTTAGGAACCTTCCTAAGCAAAATAGAGTATTCGACCATAGCCCAATATAGGCAAGGTGAAGGTCCTAGGCTGTGGTTTGATTGTACTAAAGTACCTTCTTTACTGGCCTTTTTAAACCTTGAAAGTCTTATTTAATTTAAAAGACAATAATGCTTTGTAAAATAAAAAGTGTAAATATTATGATAAAAACCTATTGTAATTTAAATCCAATAATATTATACCGTAGAATTGAAGTTCACGCAATAACCAATAAGTTCTCACAAGCATGTCCGCACTCAAAATGTGTTTAAGTATGCTCGAGTGTTCATAGATTTTAAAACAGATGGTGAATGTCAGAATGTTCATTAAAACTACGAAAGTGAGGTTTAAGGAGACAATTCTGCTTAAGAACAACTGGTGAATTAGGCCCAGTGTGTATGGTTACTTTTGACTTGTGCCTTATTTGATCATTCAACATGCTGTAAAAAGTACAGTAACCCTTGATTATCTGGAATGACATTTTCTTTTCTTGAAGGACTCCTTGCTAAAAAGGCAATCGAATGTGGTTTAACAGTAAAGCCATATATAAAAACCAGTTTGTCACCAGGCAGTGGGGTAGTCACCTACTACTTGAAGGAGAGTGGAGTCATGGATTATCTAACCCAGCTTGGGTGAGTACCTTGCATATTATGAATTAGGTTGGAAGTGTATTTCAAAACACTGAGCAGATATTTTAAAAGTAAAATATTTACAACCATCTACCCAACAGTGAGTTATTTCACGTCGTCAGTGAGTTCGTGCACCTCTTAGCAATCGGTTTTGGAAAAATATTCCTGTCTCATATGAAGTTAACCTGGACAGTTCCAAATACCGCCCCAATTCCAACTTTACTTTCGAAAGGTATGCGTGGAAAGGAAAAATATGAGCGATCATGTCAACCTTTTACATTATGAAACGTTACCCTACTGCCATTACTGCCATTTAGCAGACGCTTGTATCCAGAGCGACTTTCAAATGGTGCTATCAACAAGGAAATTAAAAGTTAACCACAAGTCAGGAAGATACATAAGTGCATCCTTGACCCAAATAGCATAGATACAAGCGATGCAAGTGCCACATTAAACACCAGGATACAAATTAAGCTCATCCAGAATGGATGTCAGTGTATGTCATTAACCTTTTTCCTTAAAGAAGATAACCGAGTCTTCCGGTTGCAGGGAGGATGGCAGAGCATAAATTGATGGGTTAAGGAGTGAGGTGAAGGTGGCAAACAGTTATCAGAGGTTAGAGGCCCAATCTGTGAACTTGTATTGGTAAAAATAGGTGAAAAGTAACAAGGGGGAAAAAGTGAGACTTACCTGAAAGTGGGAAACCCTAAAGACCTCTCCACACGAGGACACTGCCAGGCAAAAGACTGCTCTTTTGTCTTACTTTGTTGACGATGCAATGCTGACTCCTGTCCCTGCCAGCTAATAAGGTATAGGCCCTGATTGACAGCAGCCTGTGAGCCCTGTTTGCTCCACCCTGCCAATCAGCTGCAACAGTAGGCTCAGAGTGTCTGAGTTAACCAGTTTCACCCAAACGATAACACCAGAAACCAGTCAAACAACACCCCAAGACAGACAGCTAAGTCTGCTTAACACAACACACACAGAGCTACCTACCAGTCAAGTTGAGAAAAAGGATTCCATTTATGTAGTCCAAAGTTTCCCTCACAAGTTGAAGCACAGTAATATCCAAACCAATAATGTAATATCCGAATCCGAACCTGCTTGCTCACGCCATAGCGCCGCAAGCTGCCTATAATGCATTTCATATTGTACCCTAACCCTGTTGCACTTAACAGATAGCTTTGTTCTTTATAGGTTTGAGGTTGTTGGCTATGGCTGTATGACATGCATTGGAAACAGTGGACCCCTCCCAGAGCCGGTTGTAGAGGCCATTACTCAGGTATAAACGTTTCAATAAAAAGCATTGCTTGTGAGCATGATAAGCTAGAAAGTTATGTTTTGTTGAGGGAAAAACTCGAATGACTAAAAGAGACGAAAGACTAAAAATCACAGGTCAAAATTGTTCAACCAAAAGTTTATCCCTCTACTTAGCTAATGGCATTTGAGTGGTGCAGTTTGCAAGTTTCCTAAACAGCAGATTCGTAAGTAGAAGACGAAGCCCATCCTTGTTGGTGTATATTATTGTTATTATTGACCCAATCTTCTCTTAAAAGCAAAAAGTTTGAAAGCTAGGAATATGGATTGAATATTGAAATGTTGGCCTTATGCATGTGTGCTTTTTGTAGTATGTGTTGGTACTACTTATGTTATTATGCTTTGTTGCTGTGTCATGTTTTGAGTAATCTGTCATCAGCATAGACTGAAGATAAAAAGATGAGTCCTGATGAGTAACTGGTTATAGCAAAATAAGAAGTAAACCCCCCAAAATATTGTTGAATTTCATAGTGAGACCATGAAGAATATTGACACACTTCGTTATGTAGAAAAAAATTATGTATTTTTGTTGCTTGCTAGGTTAGGTAATTCCGATCAATCTTAATAGAGGTTAGGGCTACATTTTGCCATTGTCTAATATAATCCAAAGATTCTTTTTTTTTTTGTTTTTTTTTTTGTTCCATTCTTCAAGTATGCAAGTTGTGGTGTTTCATCTCAGAACAACCTTTTACAAAGTGTATGAGAAAACATAAATATTATTTTGAGTTTCTTGTTCCAGGGACCCTTTATTCTAGAATTATGTTGTGTGTATATAATAATAATAATAGTAATAATAATAATAATAATAATAATAATATACACAATATACCCTTGCTTTAGAGAGATCTGGTTGCCGCTGGGATCCTGTCAGGAAATCGAAACTTTGAGGGCCGTGTTCACCCCAGTACACGGGCTAACTATCTGGCCTCCCCACCATTAGTCATTGCCTATGCTATTGCTGGTACCGTAAGAATTGACTTCGATAAAGAGCCAATTGGTGAGTATCAAAGTGCATTATAGATGTATGCAACTATTGTAGGTGCTTCATAAAATTGCTTTTGCGTTTTACTTTTAAATAAGCTTCTTTTTTTGTACATTAACTTTCATGGACTAGCATTTGTACTTGTGTTTGAGTCAGTTTTAACTAAAGTAACACTATTAGTACTTGAGCAGGATTTTTCAGGACTCTTTCCACCTCTGCGCATTAAAGAAGTCAGCATGGATGAGTATGAATCATGGGGGTTCCACTAAATATTTATGTAATAATAATAATAATAGGAAGCTATGGGCGTTAAAAGGGTGAGAAAAAATGCTCACTCACGTAGGCAAAATTTTACTTAGATCACTTGTTTTAAAATGTAGTCTAATTTTACAAGCTTTTATATTATGGCACGTTTTGAATGGTAAAGAAATTAATCTGATGTACTGTATTTTTTTTTCTGTTTATAATATTATTGTTTCTTAAACTTATTTTAATTTTATTGTTACGCACAAGCAAGTGCTATATAAGATGTATTAGTTATAATAATGTTCAACTTTACATGACTAAACAAGTCTTTTTATAAAGACTGTAAAGGGGCTCACACCATGTTGTTTGTAGACTCAGGGGTGAATCTGCAAAAGAATTGCGCTGCTTGCTGATGTTAAACCTATGCAAATAAGACAAAAATAAACCTTTGAATTAACAAAGCACTCTCAAAGGGTGAAATGTACTGCTAACTGCGCTGTCATTAAAATGACACCTCGGTGCCATTTGCATGTATTAAAAGGAGCTAATATCCATACATTTGGTGCAAAATGTCTATGCGAATGAGCCTCATTGCACCAACAGTCTAATTTACAAAGATTGGCACTATTTGCCACACAGTACCAGTGCAATTATTTGCATCTTCAAAGAGTTGGTGGTAATTGAAGCACAGTTATAAGGGGAGTCACGCACAGACTCGATCATGGCAGCAGTGGTTGTAGACAGGCGAAGGCATCGTAATGCCAGGGGGTCGTTGTGATTGGCATATCATTAGCGCAATATCTTCTGTGCATCAGTCCTGGAGACAGAACAAATAGTGGGTGCAAACAATATGCAACTCACGGTGCTATTAGTGGCCGCAGTCCATTCTTTGTGACTTCGCCCCTGTCAGAAGAAAGCTGTGTGATCCAAATGCAGATGCCCGAGGCTAAAGGCAAAGACTACTTAGAAGGAAATGACTAATGTTCGTTTTAAAGCAGGACAAACATTGGAAGTTTTAGAGAAGGCTTTTACTGGTGCTCCCTCAGATGGAACCCAAACGATAATGGAACAGTGAACTCAAACAAAAGCAGTGTGTATATATCAAGTGAAAACAGGTGCAACCAATCAATAATCAATCTTCTCACATGCTCTCCCAGAGCATGCAGCACGGGCACCGCCCCTATGACAGCCCCTTTTAGTGTTTTCTACTGATCTCTTAAAGAATTTGATATTAAATATATTACAGTGAAGGTTCTGTACTATTTATCCGACAAAACCTTTATTGTGGACTCGTTTTTGTGATGACCATTGTGCTTTTGTGGGATTTTTGCTTTCAGTAATGCTGTTGTTTTGTTTTTACATGTTATGAATGTCCCAGGCATCAATCCACAAGGGAAAAAGATTTTCCTGAGTGACATTTGGCCAACAAGAAAAGAGATTCAGGCTGTGGAGCGAGAGTTTGTAATTCCAAAAATGTTCAAAGAAGTCTATGAGAAGATTGAGGTAAAAGTTAGATTTTTGGCCATAGTGTACTTAAGAATAAGTTAAGTGTGTATTTGTGTAAATTTGTATGTTTTTTGTGTTGCATTGTTTTCTTAATTTGTTTTGCAGAAAGTAAATGAACGTTGGAACGCTCTAAATGCCCCATCTGACAAGCTCTACCCCTGGGATCCTAAGTCGACGTACATCAAGTCGCCACCGTTCTTTGATGGCCTGGTAAGAATAAAATGGGAAGAAATAGCCCGGATAGATTAAAATACTTTTAGGCCCGGATAGATTAAAATACTTTGCCCCAGCTAGGGCTGAAAAGTCTGGGAAAGATGTTTCTAGAGAGTTGTGTGTGCCTGTATAGTGTTGAATGTGGCTGCCCTCCGCAACTCTCCACCCCAAAAGGGACTCCTCACACCTCACATGAAGAAATAAAAATAACTGGCTCATGGCATCTTGATTGCAGACAGGAAATAACAACAAAAAGTCAATCATTCAGAGATAAAATTAAAATTTGCTAAATAATGTAGCCCTAACCTCTATTAAGACTGATTGGAATTACCTAACCTAGCAAGCAACATAAATACATCATTTTTATCTACATAACGAAGTGTGTCAATATCCTTCAAGCTAATAATTTGGGGCCAAAATACTAAATATCGACATGCTAACGCAGTATAAACCCTCTAGACCCCTCAGGTCATCTGGAACAGGTCTGCGAACCATTCCTAGAGTTAAAGCCAAAAAAGGTGAACCAACGTTTAGCTACTATGCAACAAATAGCTGGGACCAACAAGATCAGAGACTCGATCCAAGCCTGACTACTTTTAAATCCAGATTCAAAACGTATATATGTTCTCTATTGCATTTGCCTGAATTGTTCCTTAATAAATCTGGAAGGACACATTGAAATCTGCTATTCCGAGATGTCTACTTCATTTTTCCAGCTTTAGTTCAACGATTGAGACTACTAATTAACAGGTTTGGAACTCCTCCCAGGCCAACGCTGAAAGGCTTTAACACCCTGTTTGGTTTCTTTCAAAACAAACAAATAACTTTGAACTTGATACTATTAAAGCAGCTACTCCTTGCATTCATGCTGCGACTGGTTTCTTACACCAGTTCTGCTCTACTTATTCATATGGAGAAGTTAGATATAACTCCCTGCTTCCCTACAAAAAAATGGTTGAGTGTTTTCGTCATTTAAATTGTTTAATGCTTGATCCGACTTTGGGATTAGAAACAATAGATATCATATTAAAATAATGTGTTGCTATAACCTACGTCTTTCCTTCCGCTCAGACCCAGAACCTACAGCCACCCAAGACTATAAGCAATGGTTTTGTACTGCTGAACTTTGGGGACTCTGTTACTACAGACCACATTTCCCCAGCTGGGAACATTGCACGTAGCAGCCCTGCAGCGCGCTACCTCATCGAAAAAGGGTGGGTGACATGTTTAAAGACATAAATAGTTAAGAACTAATTCAAATAAGTGAAATAATTGGTAAGCAACGTGTGGTCAACTGTGTTGTGCCATGCTGAATTTCCACATTAAGTCAAGGACTGCCCATGTGTGACAAGGCCCAGCTAGTGCACATAGTAGCCAGGCAACACAGACTGAGAGCCGATTATCTGGAGTAAGTTTACATCTAGAAATATATTTATTTAAAAAAAGAATAGAACTTGTGCACTTGGCAACCAACCGGTTGTCCCCCCCGGAGCTTGAAGTATGGGCAGAACTAACAAATAATTAGAAAAAAGAAAACTATAGTGTTCTCAATTTTTTTATTTTATGAAATTTAGTTTTTTAAACAAATAAAAAATTCACTTGATGAAAATAAACATGTTTCATTATTTACAGCACGTAAGACTTAATTAATAGGGTAATAATTAATATAGATAATAATCTCTGTACACAACTTCTGCAGTTTATCAATATCAGCAATTATGTTGGAAAATATCTTTTGCAATTTCCAAGTCAGACCTTATTATTTAAGTTTTATTTAAATTTGTTTACGCACAGTTTGCCAACTTGACATGTCAACTGAAACAACCAAAGTTTTATTATGCACACTACTTTCGGTTACTTTAATTGCTACTGTTGGCTAAGAGCATACTAACCTCAGAATTTTGTTTTGAATAGCTTGAACATACGAGACTTCAACTCTTATGGCTCTCGTCGAGGCAACGATGCTGTGATGGCCAGAGGCACCTTTGCCAACATCCGACTCTTTAATAAGTTCCTCAACAAGCAAGCCCCACTCACTCTTCACTTGCCCTCAGATGAAACGGTATCTCGGGATATATCATTTTTATTGCTTCTTCCATATTCATGTACAATCCTACTGAAGTGTTCTTTCCATCAACCAAACAAAACTCACCCTCATACAAATTTTGCTTGTATAGGAGTATGTTTTATTCTTCTCTAAACTTTTATTTTACACAAGGGATATTCCGGCAACAGATCTGTACCATTACAGTAAACACCTTGGTTTAGATCATTTGGGCTATTTCGATTTGCCTTTTCTGGAATATTAATTTATTTTACTTGAGCGATTTGTTTAAAAGCAAGAAATTCACAAAGTACTTACTTTTGGTAATTAGCTAAATTGTTGTCATAAATTTAGACTTCATTAATACAAAGATGTGTAGGCTCATAATCACCTCACCTATCCAGCAAGCTGCCAACCGTTTGAATGAACTTCTAATGATAAATTAAGTGACTGAGATAGTATGGGATAGGTACTGAAAGTGTCCACAAGCATTAGCTAAATAAAAGTTACTTTAAAAACAGTTACATTTCACAAAGAATTAAAAAGTCCATATTTGATCTTTCAAATTGTTAACAATGAATTACATACACTAAAACTAAACCTATACAGATTTTTAAACGTTTGTTGATGGCTTGATTGGCAATTGGCAATTTATTGTGCACAGTTGGAAAACACTCCACAACCATTTTCTTAAATTGAGTATGTACCTAATTTTCACAAAGTTTATCATGTTCTTTACAGCTAGATATCTTTGATGCAGCAGAGAGATACAAACAGGCTGGCCACCCTCTCCTGATTTTGGCAGGCAAAGAATATGGTTCAGGTAGTTCAAGAGACTGGGCAGCTAAAGGCCCCTTTCTACTGGTGAGTCCTGCCTAATTTTACTCTTGTGTGGGTCAATGTATGTTAAATATGTTTTAATACTTAGTGTAGTTTTGTATACCTTTTTTTTAAAGGTTTGAACAAGTTGAGATACTTTAATAAATAAAATAAAAATCCAATGATGAAAAGAATGCTTTTGACTGGGATGTTACCCATAATAAGTAATTGTAATTGAACGGTTGGATGAACTAACATTTTTTGTTTTTAGTTCTTTATCGTTCGTAATAGTCACTCCTTTGTATGGTAAAGCCCTAAGGGCGCTTCTCTATTCTAAACACAAATACCACAGCGCCTTGATATCAAGGCCAGTCGGACGTTTCGCGTATCTGAACCCAGTCATGTGGGTTTGGCCCCTGAAAGGCAAACGCTAACTACACAGGGACGTGAGTTATAGCAACTATTCAGAGTGCAAGGACGGAGTCCACTCGTTTACTAGACATAAAGTGGAGTGTGTTTAGAGCATGGCGAGCTGGTCTCCTTTCAATTTGACTTGGCAAATATTCTGTTATTCCTCTAAGGCCTATTGAAAAAGGGAATAGCGTTTTCCACAATAAAGGTTTATCTGGCGGCTATTTTATTTAGGGTTTAATGGGAAAACGATGCGCAGCATTTGGTAACACATTTTTGGAACGGTGTACCCAGGCTTTGTCTTAAACCTATTGCCCCGTCTTGGGACCTGGGTATAGTTTTCAGAAAAGAGGCGCTCTTAGGGCTTTCCCATAGGAAGGAGTCTCCCTCCTTTCACTCAAAGAACCTGGTTATGTTCATAACCTCTGTTTTCTGAACCTCGTTGTTTTCTGAGTACTTTCTGCAGATCCGTTTTTGTATAAATGCTTCCATTGGTGTACACTAAAAACATGTCAATGCTCAGGTTTTAATGGTGTATTCAAGAAACTATCATTTGCACAATTTTACTATGTCAATTACTATGCCAATTGATGCATTTTTGTCCCATCAGAATACCATTATAGAATAATTCATCCCTTCTGTTATGCTAGTTATTGTACAAATAAAGTAACATATTAAAACTGAGGTGCCGTGTACAGTGCTAATGTCAGTTTTTTAAGGCGGATGGAAACATACTGTAGATGCAGATCTTCTGTGGTGTCATCATTGAGAATAATGGTTAGTGTTGGGGTGCATGATACTGTCACAATAATAAGTCCACCAGCAGGCCAGCAGGGGGTTTTGAACCAGAGCTTTTCATTATGTTATAAATTCTACCTCAAAGCAGTTTTATCTTTCCACCCGTGTGCTTTGTGTTTATTTGTCTGTTCCAGTCTAAGTTCCAAGTTTTGTTCCCTCCAATGTCCGTTCATTGTTCAGAGTCTGTTCAATAAATAACCTTTTAATCCAGTGAACGTTTTATCTAGTTCAGTATTACTACCAGTTATTCTTCTTTCTTCTGCATTTGGTTCCTACAATCCAACCCCCTCTTGTGATACAAACATACAAACCTTGTATCAATCCATCCATTTGCTTTACCGCTTGTCCGGTACAGGGTCACGGGGGGCTGGAGCCTATGCCAGCGGACACAGGGCGAGAGGCGGGGTACACCCTGGACAGGTCGCCAGTCTATCACAGGGCACAAACCTTGTATGAAAGCATATTTTTATATAAAACCCATTGTGTCTTTTTCTTAGGGTGTTAAGGCAGTGCTTGCAGAAAGCTACGAGCGAATCCACCGCAGTAATCTGGTAGGCATGGGGGTGATACCACTGGAGTACCTACCTGGGGACACTGCAGACAGCCTTGGGCTGACTGGCCGAGAGCGATACACTCTGATCATCCCCGAGCAGCTGACTCCGAGAATGATTGTCAGCATTAAGGTATATATTACACTTTTTGATAATTTTGGCATTTGTAAAACTAATTGTTAAACTAGTGACCTTCATACAGATATTGAATAGGTCATTTTAGCTGCAGAGACGTGGCTGGGCAATCCGTAATAGCAGGCAGCATTGCCATCCCAACTGAAAGTGTCTAGCTCTTGCAGTTAGTGTCTAGCACTTGTTAAAGTATCATGGATAGAAAGAGAAAACCCACAGCCAGCGGTGCAGAGGTGTGCCAAAAAAAAAGAAAAAGGCTTTGGTGGCTAACGCTGCAAAGTGTGCTAAAATAACGAATTTATTGAAGAAGTTTGCAGGGGATGATTAGGACAATGGTGTAGAGGTAGAAACTCCAAAGAGAAGTGAGCATGCCTTGTCATGCTTACATGCTATGTGATTTGAACTAACTAAATGAACTAACTAAAGAACAAAACGTATTTTGTTAACCTTGGGGTTTCAATGCTAGAATTCTGCTGCAGGTTTTACCATTTCCAAGGTTCAACAGGACAGTCTCGATGCACAAACATTTAGAGAAGTTTACGATTCATTTCTCTAAAAACTGTAAATGGGTAAAATAAACATGTACAAAATGGGTAAAATAAACATGTACAATTGGTAATTTTCGTCTAGACTACTCAACAGCAAAGAGTGTGCTTGCAAAGTGTTCCTCCGTATCTTAGTATTCCAAAGTTCTTGATGGCCTTGTATGACACACCGTGAGGTTGAATATTTTTTAGACGCTCTAGTGAGAAAGGGAGAGCAAAATTAGGCGCATACAGAACCGTGTCTCCACAGAGGGCATCTTTAAGTTTCTCAAACGCCACTTGGCACTGCTCGGACCACTGGACCGAATCTGAGGCACCTTTTCCTGTGAGATTAGTCAGGGGAAGGGCCCAGCTCTTCTAGCCACCCAGACCCAAGAACCATCACCTCTTTTTTTTAAGCCTAGGGTTGTGGGGAGGCCAAAATCGCTACGATTTTTTCTCTATCCGCACATCCCCATTCCCCAAGTGGTACCCCAGATACCGTATCTATCTGGGGTGTATCCCACCTCCCACAGCACAACCTAGGGCAGCTGCTATCCTCTGCATATGCTCCGACCAGGTGTCACTGTAGATGCCAATGTTATCTAGGTAGGCGGCAGCATATGCAGCGTGAGTTCACAATACACAGCCTATTGCTTGATCGAAGCTGGCCGGAGCTCTGAACAACCCAAGCGGAAGTCCAGTGAATTGGTACAAACCTTGGAGTAGAGAAGGCCATTTTCTCATGGGCTTCTGACAACAGTGGAATATGCCAGTAGCCTTTGGTACAATCACAAATGTTGTAAAAAATACAAGCCATTTTATTGAACAGATCTTTACAGACAAGTTGATCTGTAAATAGTTAGTGCCGTAAAACACAATTTTTGTTCAAAGATCAAGTCTGAAACAAAAAACAATATAAAGGCTAGAATGGTGCGCACAGCGGATTTCTTTTAACTCAATGTTGGCGTGTATAGTCAGCAATGTAATTAATACTGTGACTACTGATCGTTTCAAATTATGATATTGCAAATTATTTTGTCAGAATGGTATCGATATTTTACTTGTAATTGTTATTAATTGTAAATTGATCCAAGTCGTCTTCTGCCATTACAGCTCAATACAGGCAAAACATTTGAGGTGCGGATGAGGTTTGATACAGATGTGGAGTTGACATACTTCCTCCATGGCGGCATCCTGAACTACATGATCCGCAAGATGTCTGAGAAGTAGCACGAGTATTACAGTAAAGGCCCTGCTGACCTTTTGAATGTAGTCCCAGAGAAACCTTCCTTTCTATATCCATTTAATTATCTCTGGCCTTGCTACTATTAAGTGCATTCCTAGTTTTAACATTTTCTGTTTCTTTGTGTAGATTTTACCGTCCTAATTTTTAAGTTGAATGCTTACAGATCTTGGACTAGTATTTTAATCAGTTATCTTAACACATCTGGCCAGAAATATGCATTCCTATTGACCTTTTCTACTATTCTGAATTAAATGTGATGATCTTCCTGCTGCATTATAATGGTGAAATGTCCATGCAAATAAAGCTGACAAAATATGGATAGCCTTTAACAGTTATGACAGTGAAATGTGTACATGACAATAATATTAATACATGCATGCAAGATTTATTGGTTACTTATTTGTGTTATATAAATGTATAGTCAGTGAACTGACACAATTATGTGTGTATTATAATATATTATTGATTTCCGTAACCTTTGAAGTTATTTCTGTTTTCATTAATGATAACTGGCAAGAAAAGTAAGCAAAAATATTTCCAGTGGAAAGTAGTGGTTTATAAAGATTTTTAAAAAAGCATGACAGACTACATTACTCTGGAAATTTGGTATTTTACGCACAAACGCTTTACAGATTACTTCAGAAATAATGCAAGGGTCTCCTGTCCCATGGTGGAGTGCCCGGAGGGGGGCCAGGGGAATTAACGGGGAAAATCTGCTGGATGATCAATTCCAGCTGCTTCCCCCTGTGTGAGCAAGGTTTTGACCCAAATGCACTTGCAATAAATAATAACAATGAAATGCCAAAGTGATCACTGATTTGTCATTTGAGCATTTACATTTTAAATATCCAATGTGGCATGGTTATTGCAAAGAGGATATGTAAAATTAACTAAGTTTTATATGGCATTGGCCATATGAATGAAAATATATATTTTTTGCATTTATATTTTAATTATGACTCAGATTATGCACACGTACTTTGAGATCGAAATTACAGTCCCATTATTGCTTTATCATTTTTTTGTTTTACTCGAAACGTGGAAGGTTAATCAATAGGATCTTCTCATGGGTTATTGAAAAGAGAAATGTCTTATTCAGTGTCAGAGCATCGAAAAGTTTTATTTTCTTAAAAATTTTTGAAAAGGAGGAGAGGAATAAGGTGCAAAGTATTGCTGCAAAAATGTATTATTCCCCCTCAATCGGATGTTCGAGAATTTTGATTTAAAAAAGTGTGATAAATCCTGTGGAGGGCAGCAATCGGCTGAAGCCTCCAGTTCACATCAACGCTTTGAGAAGAAATAGAAGAAGGACTCAAAACTATTTGGCGGTCTGTGGACAACCAGGTTGATACCCGTTAACGGCAAGCTTTCTAGCATGAATAAACGCTATCACCGAGTTACATTATTTAGCTAGAACAAGCTGGTATTGATCTGGATGATCACCTAAGACAAGTTTTTAACCACCTTTTTCCCGCACGTAACAATTAACAACATTGCGGTATTACTAATAGCTGTATTATTATATTAGCTAGCTACCAAAAGCAACTTTAACGTTTCGTTGTTTGTAGCTGGATATTTGATTATCCATCACTTACTATCCAGCCTTTAATACGAGATAGTTCATAGTTTAACTATCGTTTAATGTTGGAAATATGACAAATGTAAACAGAAAAAATGGTAAATATCTCTGGTGGGGTCTACTGAGTCTTGGATTTCGACCAGAAACGGCGTCGGTGGAAGTTGTCATCAAAGCCAACGTCAAGCAAATCAATCTTGGAACGTGAGTGTGGCCTAATAACATTATTCAGCGAGCTTGGTTTGTAAGAACACGGTTACTGTTCATAAAATGTTAAGTGTGGAGTTGTGTCGGCCTACATGCGATCAATGTATATTAAGATTCTAGCCTGAACATTTTCTCAAACACGTTCAATGGACGTTCCAAGGTAGTAGGCATACAACTTTATGACTTACATAATGTGTGTATTTCGCAGTTACACAATTAAAAAAAAAGCTCTCCCTACTACCGGTAATTTATTAAACATCATGACATGAATAGACAACACTTCTGGCGATCCATCATCCAGAATAGCGCCTGTGTTCTTTCTCTTCAGGTGCTTGATCGTGCATAGCACTATTTCTGCTGTGGTATGTTATCGAAACCTTTATTGCTTTGTGATACTTTCAAGTAGGCTACCTCATACTTTAGAAGCCTCGGGTCTTTGCGAACTTTTACATCGAACTGAGCCGCTGTCGCAGATAACATTGACCGAGTCAGATACTGCTAGGTCAAGTTTTATTTTTCACGTATAAATTGTAACCGGTACATTGTACAGTGAGGTGGTTTTGTTTCTGGTATGCTTGCCTTGTGTAAAGCACATTGAATTGCCCATGTGTATGAAATTTGCTATACAAATACGTTTGATTTGAAACAGTGTTAAACTTTGGTAAAATATTAATAAAACGGGCCTTGTTAACTTGCTCTAAAATTTTTGTTTTGTCAACAGTAACATGTTTGAAAGACCAAACAAGGATGCTTTCTATATAGTTTCCAATTTTTTGTTGAGAAGACTCAACCCCACACGTTACAATGAAGTATTCAGGTAAATTCATTTTTTTTATCTTACTGTAGCTGGGGATAAAGAAGCTTTATTTGCTTAATAATTTTTGATGATAACGTGTGGAATCTTTGGTTTAGAAACTGCTGGCCTGTTTTGGACCACAAAGCGGATGCTGAATTCCGTAAAGTCACTTGTGCTTGGCTGCGAGACATCATGGTAAGTAGTACAGTATTCATGAGGTTTTGCCTGTCTTGCACATTCTGACTCCCTGGCTGAACCATTTACTGTTGATTTTCTGCAGAGTTAACATGGGGCTGCGCTTTAGCAAATTTGTATTCGCTACCGAGAAGGACAAACTGATTATTTTTGTATTATTATCAAATGAACTATGTGCTTTTTTTAGACGTAAAATATAAACCTTAAAGAAACACCACTACGGGTGAAAATAAGAGATGGCATCTCTTGCTGGGCCATGGTACTGTGACTGTTGTGGCTTAATTAGTGGCTAAAGCACACTTTCCATAATGCAGTAAATTCTGTTTCTGTGCGGATTTTCTCAACGCACTCGGATTCACTTTTCACAAGCGTTACAGCAGTGAAGAAGTTTCTTCTGCTTGTAGCGTCCTGTTTGGGGACTCTACTTAGAGTTTGTGAACCAGCTTGGCTATAAACCTAAAGCGAAGGTTTGATATGGCGTGTGTCAGCCTGGGGGCCTTGAGGTGCACATCTGCTCCTCAGGCCCGCCTTTTGACATTTAACTGCCAGTAATGTAGATTGTGGAAATATCATCGTATTTCACACCTAACACTGTAGCCAAATGTCCCGTCCAGCCTTGGTCCAAAAGACATTTCAATTCCTCACCCCCTTGTAGTGAATAGCAGTTGTAGGCTTCCTGAAGAATTTGTAAAGAAGACCTCACATTAAAAAGATCCTCAGCAGCCTCTTCTGCACACATGGCATGAATGCACACATGGCATGATTCTCAAGTTTTTGATTTCCTTGTGTGCTCCTAATTATATACATCTATGGTGCAGATTCAAGTATGCCTTCGCAGCATTAATTAATTTTTTTTTAATAAATATGCTATCTTATTTATTTCTAGTTATTAGTGAGCAATGATAGAAGCTAAATCATAGGCACAGCTCTAGTAGCAGGATTTGACAATTGTACTCATGATGTACTTTGGGCCTACTTCTGTCTGGTGTTTTGTTAATTTGAGCCCATGGCACCTCCAGAAGGCTTAACAGTGAGCAATGACGTCTCAGAGCCACTACCCCCCTCTATATCCACTCTTGGCGCGGCCAGATACCCAAAAAGATAATTTATTAGGCTGTGAGATATCCCTAGTCTATTCCTGCAAGAAACTCTGCAGGGATACTTACCATCACCTAAAAATAAAATAATTTTTCCATGCTCTTTTCCTGCAGGCTTGGTATATGATGCTCTGCAGGAAGGGCTTACCTTTTATACCTTTGCCCTGAGATGAAACCACTTTCTTTGTTTTTTTCAACATGATGTTCTTTACTTTTTAGCCCATATTGGGTCCTTCCTTCTCATCCACATTCACTGGCTAGTATACTGCTTTCTGCTACATCTGACACAACTTTTATGGTCTGCCGCAATTCTTACATCAAAACCATATTATGAAACGAACTGCAGGCTTGATGAACCGTTGTACCCCTAGAAGATTCGCTCATGTTTTCAGTGAAAGCCACTTGTTACTATGTATTTGTGCATTGTCTCAGTACCATCACCACATTCAACTTTACAAATGCCATTTTACAACATCACATAAACGTGAGCCTTAGCTAGCCTACATTTAATCTACATAGCAGTGCTAAGCAATCGTGCATGCTTTATATGATGTTGGTGTTGTTGTTGATGTCTGCCACTTGGCCAGGACATCTGTGTAAAAGAGAGCTCGTTCTCAGTTGACCCACCTGGTTAAATCAATAATTTTAATAACTGAGCTATTTTACAAACCGTTGTGTATCATCTCATGTCTCCAGAGTGGAATGGGCAGCACATGTCCCAAAGTGGTCGCATCTTTGTTACTCTCACCAGGGGGCCCAAAATTTATCAACCTGATGTTACATCTAGCCAATCATGTCCTACTGAAAGACATGAAGACATTATCTACTGGTATGTTTTGCTCAACTTGTAACAGACATGCATACACCAACCATGCTGTTTGAAATGTCTATCCAACAATTTGAGTGAATCTGTATGGTGTTGCATTCCAATGTTTCTATTAGATGCCACTTGGATGGCACAGGCTATTGAATCTCCAGCCTCCTCTATAGAAATTGCAGTGAAGCGTCTTGAACTGGTGAGAAGCAGGTTTCTTGGGGGCGCTGTAGCACAGCATTGTTTGCTCCAGGAGTACCAGAAACGAGTGCAGTAAGTATGGGAACCGCAACACACACAAAGCTTGTGATATACAAAGCTTGCAAAGTTTCATTTTTATTGGCATAGAGTGCTGTAAAGTATTAGGTCACCTAAAAAGCTTTTGGCAATTTACTAGTTATCTATAGCCTAAACTTCCTTAATTCATAAGACGAACCAATTACTTGCTTACAACTACTAACATTAAAATTTTGGACAGCACCAGACATAGCCAGGTGTCAAAGAACTAGAGTAAAATAACCCTTTACTAGCCACAATTGCAGGTGGATGTCAGTTACTTAATTTTTTTTTATTGAAAGTGAATGCTGTACTAACATGAAATAGGCGATGGATCCTCTTTAACATTATTGTAAACATCTTAGTAAACATTGGTTTCTTTATGATTATTATAATTTATATAAACAAACTTCAAAATAATGGATTTTTAGACCGAAAATAATAATAATAATAATAATAATACATAAAATTTGAGGTCACCTTTCAAGACACTCAAGGTCACCTTACAGTAAATATTAAAATTGCAATATACAATATGACTGAATTAAAAAAATACATGAAAAAATGTCTTGGGTCTACAGCAGGTGGTTTCCATTTAGACGTAAAAATAAAATAACAGAATTTTTTTGTTTTTTTTTATGTCTAATCTAAGAGCAATGAGCATAAGTGGGTGAGAAAAGTGCCTCATCTGGTGTGGCTATCAACTGCAGCAAAGTCAGGCAAATGGTTCGAAACAAGATGGGGGGTGTTTCATTTCAAAATACAAAAAAAATATCTGATATAAAAAACATTTTTAAACTAACCACCTCTGTTTTAAAAATAGTAAACGTATGGATGTTGTACATTTTTACAAACCCACCTAAGTCTTTTTTGCCCGGTCTTATGTTCAACATCATCAAGGAGTTATTTTACAATAGCAGCATAATTGCAGTTTAATTATTGCAAATTAAACTATGATCAGTTAAGAAACTTTCACTGTTCAGGAAAACAAAATCAAGCTATCAAGGCATAAAATGGTACAACATCCAAGCTCTGCAAACTGTACTTTCCTCTTCTAAACGTCAGTCTTATGTTTAACTATATAACTGTTCTGAAGGTTTGTTCTCCACCACTTCAATGTAGCCCTTGCAAACAGATTTAAAGATCAGGACTAGAATATAATTATTTTTTAGTCGTTTCTTTTTTTGTAATTTACGTGGCGCTTTGTGTACCAGATTACTGTGCCTTTAAAATATGTAGATTTGAGTGGCAGTCAACTTGTGTAACAGCACTTTTGGAAAATGCAGTTTACTTAAGCACAAGAGGTACCATTTTGGCATCAAGTCAGAATTAACAGCCCTGGTGTCAACTATGGTTTGGAACCTAAAACAAAGGCCATGGGAAGTCCTTCCGTCCGTTCAGAACACATTATGCCATCAATTTCTTTTTTTTTGTTGTTGCTTTGACAGCAACCCAGTTTTATTGAAAATGTGAAATAGTTCTGGCAAGAAGCGAGCATTAATGGATGTTCTATTCTACACTGTCTGTTTTGTTCTCCCTCCTGCAAAATAAGCTATTTTTTCTTTTCATCCTTTCCCTGAAGATCCCATGTGAAGTCTTTGAGAGCCAAGAGGGCTGAGTGCGCGGAGTATGAAAAAATACTTGAGTATGTATTGTTTTTTTACTTTTTTTTTTTACTTTTTGGGGGTAGTTAAACACACATTTTTATGTTTATCGGTATCAATGCAGCAATGTTTTTCAATCGCTCAGGCGTCACAATGGAGGTGCTGCAGAAGAAGTACCACGACAGAAGATTAAAAAGGTATCTTTAATATGCTTAGTTAAATGCTAAAATAACATGGTAAACCCCCTTTTTAGACAAATATTCCTGGCCTATGTAATGGGAACATTGTGAGATGTATACTTGCATTACTTTATATTGGAAATGTATGTGTGACAAACTAATGGAAAAGCCAACATAAGACGTTGGGCCACCTCGTGCCACCAGAACAGCTTCAATCCGCCTTGGAATTTATTCAACAAGCCTCTGGAACTCTACTGGAGTCAAACTCTACCCTACTCGTCAAACCATTCAGTCACCCCTCGTGCCCTATGGATGGGGCATTGTCATGTTGGAAGACATTTCTATCCTGATGGGAGTTTTGTTTCGTCATAGGATAAAGTTGATCACCCAGATCTTTGTATTGATTTGCAGTGGCAAAGGGGACAAGTGGACCCAAACCATGCCAGCAAAATGCCCCCCTACAGCATAACATAGCCACCGGATCCCCTCACTGTAGGGGTCCATGCATTCAGGCCTGTACCGTTCTCTTAGTGTTTGCCACACATCACTCGCCCTTTTGTCGAGAATATATTGAAGGATGACTCGTCTGACCATGTTATGCATATCTTAGTTCTCAAATCATAGGCGTTTGCAACCCACCTTCATTAATTTAAATTAATTGTGTATACACTGAATATAGAAAGTCCTCGTTTTGAGTTAACATTTTGCCCTTTAACTTCCTTGTCACGGTTTCTTTTGAAATGTAATGTGCTATGTAAATTGGGAAATGTGTAAATTGGATTATGCATGAATTGAATTGCCTAATCTTAATGCACTACGTTTGGATTTTCTCCAGGTGCAAGCCCTCTGGTTGGCTATTGCTGGAGTGCTAGCCACCATTAAGGAGGAGCGGCATGTAATGGAATGGGTGATCACAGGGCATGTGGACAAGCACATACTGGATGGAACCGACCTTGCCTTGAAAATTCCTCAGGTTCTTTTGAAGCAGATAGAGAGAATCCCGCAACAAGTAAGAATCAATAAAAAGGGAAAACCTGTGAAATGTCAATATTTTCGATGATCTAACATTAGTGGTAAGACACTGAGGATCTGTAGTTTAGCTAGGAAATTGCAGCCAGCCTAGCCGATGTTGTGTTTTTGAAATATGGTGTTTGTTACCAATCATTTCAAATCCATACTTAAAGCAGTGCAAACAAAATGTGCCTGAGACCCAGTAGCGGTTCTGGCTCATTTGCCACCACTGGGAAGATTAGGTAGCAAGATCATCGGTCTCTTCACCTTGGTGTGTATGAGACTCAGTGATTGCCCATGCCCCTGTCAATCAAGAGTAATGAGGTTTGCGTGGCGGTAGGATAGGAGGAGCCTAGCAGTTTTGCACTGCACACATTGGAAGCCTCAACATGAGCGATGCATAGATAGGTGAGAACAGAAGTGTGCGTGTGTTTCTATGCACATAGAGCGCCCGGGTGTGCGCCCCCTCAGTACTTGCTGCCCGAGGCAATCGCCTATGTCACCAATGCCAATATCTGCTACTGATGAGCCAAATATGTTTATTTACTTAGGTATGTGTACTTTATCATTATAAAAAAAAGTAACACCGTCAAGTTACCTATTCCGCAGTATATTTGAAGTAGTGTCAAAGTTAACGCATTATTAACATGCTAGCGCAAATTTGTTTAACGCCACAATTTTTTTTTTGACGCAGTCGTGAATCGGACAGAAACTACCAAGCAATGGATAAAGAAAAGGGTATTTTTGAATGGCAAGTTTAGCTCTGTGTTTTGTTTGTGTTTCAGTACAGTCCTCAGAGCATGTACATAGCTGGGCAACCAAACCTTCTGTCTTTGCTGGAGCTGGTAAACCACACCTTGCATCTTATCGGGGAAGAACAATCTGGTGAAGTAGGATATATTTTCCAGCGACAGTTTCAGGGGCTGCAGGAAAAGGGCCTGCAAATGGTGCAAGCTTTTGCTGATCTCCGACTGATGAGGTAATCACTGATTGTTGGCTTGTTGAGTTCACTGTTCATGTAAATTCATTACTTTATTGTAATTCAGAAAAAAATATTTGTAAGTTCACAGGCCTTTACTTTTCATTCCGTGGAAGTACGTATATTTTTTCATATCATAGTGGACTATTTTTAATATATTAAAGGTGCAGTAAGCAAGTCTGGAGAATTGGGCAAAAAGGAGCAAGAATTTGAATCTCATCAGCTAAAAAAGCCAACCGCTTGACTCTCTAATCCCTCATAGCCCTCTCCTAAACCCCTCCCTTCAAATGGTGTTTACACATTCCTGCGCACTAAGACATGTTTGTTAGCTAGATAAAGCTAGGTCAAAATGCATAAAATATACAAAAATGTAGCATAAAAGCAAATTCTACATTCTTGCTTTTTGACGTTAGTGGTGGGTTGGGTATACTGTCAATGGCCACATGAGCAGCGGTAGGAGTCCAAATCGTAGGCACCATTGCTTTCGCATTCCTGACAACTTCCCTTAATTCCTCAACTTGCTCTGAATCTTTAAGGGTACCGTTACACATTTACCGACTTTTCGATCACGGAAGGAATTGGATCCTGATCTATGAAGAATATTTTCTTGCACATTTTTTCCTTGACAACTGGTATGCTTATTTTTTTAGCCAGGACACCAGGGTTAACACTTTATTTGGAGAAGTGCCATGGGATGTCTAGTGACCACAGAGAGTCAGGACACCCGTTTCTTGTCCGATCCGAAAGACGCACTCTGTACAGGACTGTGTCCCTGTCACTGTCCTGTGGCATTGGGCTGCCACAGACCAGAGGGTAGGGTGACCCCTATTGGTCAACCAACACCACTTTCAGCAGCAACTAGTCTCCCATCCCAGGGCTGAGCATGACAGAGCCTGCTAGTATGATCCAGACAGCCGGAAAAGCCTGGGAGGCCTGCTTTCTGCTAGAGGGTTCTATTAAAAAACAGTTTTGTAAGGTATTCGGTCAGTCTCTGTGCTACTGAGTTAAAAAATATTTTTCCCTCAATCAGATTGTTCTGAATTTGCTTATGTCACTAGAATATTTTACTTTGGGAATAAGTCTTGACGCAACAATCTGGGAATAATTTGTTTTTCCAGTGCTAGCTTCAGTAATTTCCAAAGGAAACGTAAGACACCAGTTGTGTTTTTATTCGGTCTGTAGGGTACTCCATTAGGTCTTGGTGTCGATTCTGCACACCTAACTGCATTTTTCACCCCTTTCCCCTTTTGGAGGACTGGTGTCCATTTGCTCTTCTGGTACAGGTTTTATGTGAGCCCTGGATAACTGCCTGTTACTACTTATTTTTCAGAAAGAGTATTTCACAGCAAGGACTCCCTGAGATAAAAAACGTGATCAGGAGGTTGGAAGATGAATGGGACATGAAATGGAAAGAGATTCTTAAAAGCATACACCTAGACTTGTTTCTTACCAACGATCCTGTGAGTGGCGTTCAACGCTAAGTAAAATCATTTTTTATGTTTGCAAAGCATTGCCTTGCTGAACCAGAGTATTTTGAACGATTTGGGCCAGATGTTAAAGTCTCTAAATGATCAATAGGGAAGGGGGTGGGGGGTACTGAATACTGTTTATTTGAAATAATTAAAGCAGCCAAATGTACCTTTTTTGGAAACATTACTGTTAGAAAGCTTTCTAATTTATATATATATATATACAGAACTGTGCAAAGGTTTTAGGCCGGTGTGAAGTCTTTCAAGTTAGGAAAATATATATATATATATATATATATATATATATATATATATATATATATATATATATATATATATATATATATATATATATATATATATATAAATGTTAATTGTTTATTTTTTATTAATTCATAAAATACAAAGTGAAGGCAAAGCAAATCTGTATTAAATCAACATTTGGTGTGATCACCCTTCACTTTCAAAACAGCATCCCGTGCCTAAAACTTATGCACAGTACTGTATATACAGTGCATCCTGAAAGTATTCATACCCCTTCACTTTTTCCACATTTTATTATGTTACAGCCTAATTCCAAAATTGATTATATAAAAAATTTTTCTCAACATTCTACACACAATACCGCATAATGACAAAGTGAAAAAAGTTTTTTTTAGAATTTTTTGCAAATGTTTAAAAAAAAAAAAAAATTTATATCACATGTACATAAGTATTCACACCCTTTGCTGTGACACTCAAAATTGAGCTCAGGTGCATCCCATTTCCACTGATCATCCTTGAGATGTTTCTACAACTTGATTGGAGTCCACCTGTGGTAAATTCAATTGATTGGATATGATTTGGAAAGGCACACACCTGTTTATATAAGGTTCCACAGTTGACAGTGCATGTCAGAGCATAAACTAAGTTATGAAGTCCAAGGAATTGTCTGTAGTCCGAGACTGTAGACCAGATCTGAAGGGTACAAAAAAAATGTCTGCAGCATTAAAGGTCCCAACGAGCACAGTGGTCTCCATCATTCGCAAATGAAAGAAGTTTGGATCCACCAGGACTCTTCCTAGAGCTGGCCGTCCGGCCAAACTGAGGAATCGGGGAGAAGGGCCTTGGTCAGGGAGGTGAAAAACCCGATGGTCTGACAGAGCTCCAGTGTTCCTCTGTGGAGATGGGAGAACCTTCCAGAAGGACAACCATCTCTGCTGAGCTTTTATGGTAGACAAAACTCCTCAGTAAAAGGCACATGACAGTCATGGAGTTTGCCAAAAGGCACCTAAAGGACTCTTAGACCATGAGAAACAAAATTCTCTGGTCTGATCTGAACTCTTTGGCCTGAATGCCAAGCGTCATGTCTGGAGGAAACCAGGCACTGCTCATCACCTGGCCAATACCATCCCTACAGTGAAGCATGGTGGTGGCAGCATCATGCTGTGGGGGTGTTTTTCAGCAGCAGGAACTGGGAGACTAGTTAGGATCAAGGGAAAGATGAATGCAGCAATGTACAGAGAGATCCTTGATGAAAACCTGCTCCAGAGCGTTCTGGACCTCAGACTGGGGCGACGGTTGACCTTCCAACAGGACAACAACCCTAAGCACACAGCCAAGATAACAAAGGAGTGGCTTTGGGACAAGTCTGTGAATGTCCCTGAGTGGCCCTGCCAGAGCCCAGACTTGAACCCGATTGAACATCTTTGGAGAGATCTGAAAATGGCTGTGCACCGACGCTCCCCATCCAACCTGATGGAGCTTGAGACGATCTGCAAAGAAGAATTGGAGAAACTGCCCCAAAATAGGTGTGGCAAGCTTGTAGCATCATACTCAAGAAGACTTGAGGCTGTAATTGCTGCCAAAGGTGCTTCAACAATATATTATGTGATATATATATATATATATATATATATATTTTTTTATATATATTTGCAAAAAATTCAAAAAACGTTTTTCACTTTGTCATTATGCGGTATTATGTGTAGAATGTTGAGAATTTTTTATTTAATCCATTTTGGGATTAGGCTGTAACATAATAAAATGTGGAAAAAGTGAAGGGGTTCTTTTTCCGGATGCACTGTATATGACTGTATGTATACTTGACAACATACATTAAAAAGTATTCAAACCCCTAATTTTTTCCACATTTTGTTACTTATTAACTTTATTCTGAAACAAGTTCAATTCATCAGTCTACCCACGACACCCCATAATGACTAAGCAAAAAACAGGATTTAGAAATATGATCAGATGTATTCAAAACTATAAAAACTGATCACATTTTCATAATTACTCAGACCAACTCAATTGAGCTCAGGTGCATCCGGTTTCCCATGATAATCCTTGTGATGCTTCTACTACTCAGATCTGGGGAAGGGTACAAAAACGAGTGTGCCACATTGGAGGTCCCAAAGAACACGATGCCCTTCATCATTCTTAAACTGAAGACGTTCAGAACCACCCGCTCTCTTCCAAGAGCTGGCCGCCCGGTGAAATTGAGCAATCGACAAAGAATGACATTGGTCAGGGAGTTGAGATAGTCAATCTGACGAAGCTCCAGAGTTATTCTGTTGAAATTGGAGAACTCTCCGGAATAACAGCCTTCTATGCAGCACTGCACCGATCATGCCTTTATGGTTGAGTGGCTAGATGGAAGCTGCTCTTTATGAAGACACGAGAGCCTCCTTGAAGTGTGCAGAAGGTTGCTTAGAAACACGTTTATTTGGTGTGATGAAACCAAAAGATAACTCTTTGCCCTGAATGCCAAGCATCGAGTCCGGAGGACACGGGTACTGCTCATCACCTGGTCAATACCATCCCAACATTTCAATGGTGGTTGCAGCATCATGCTGTGGGAATGTTTTTCTGCTGCAGGAATTGGGAAATTTGTCAGGATTGAGGGAAAGATGAATGGAGTACAGATTCCTCATACTGGGGCCAAGGTTCAACTTCCAACAAGACAGTCATCCCAAGCACACAGACAAGACAATTCAGGAGTGACTTCAGGTAAAGTATGGGAGGTTCCCTATAATCATATAACCAGAGGCCAGCCTTGAATCACTTTGAAAATCTCTGAAGAGACCTCAAAATAGCTGAGCAGCGACATCCCCAACCAATCTGACACCTTGAATGGACCTGCAGAGAAGAACAGAAGTAAAAACTCAAATAAAGGTGTGCCAAGCTTTTAGCGTCTTACCCAAGGTAACATGAGGCTGTAATTGCAGCCAAAGGAGTCACAAAAAGTTCTCCGTAATTTGTGGAATGGAATGGAAATGTCTACCAACCTGTAATATGCGTAGATTGGCGCAAGTAAAAAAAAAAAAGGTTTAATGTATCAAAATGCGTAAAAGTTTAGGGTGTCTGAATACATAATGAATGCACTGTTTAGAAACAAAATGAGGCAACACAAATTTTGCGTGCCTTAAAAGTTAAATTTGTCCTGTTTTTGTGTAAAGCGCGTCACCTTGGTAATTAAATATTCCGACACTTTTTCTCACTCAGACATTTACATTTGTTATTGTCTCCTCAGGCACTTGGCTACATGTCCCCTATAGCTCCCCTGTCTTTTGAGCCAGCTGGTGAAGTCAGTTTCACATCAAGTGTCTTCTCCCATGTTCTCAGTAAGTATCCAAATCCATTTTATCGTTAAAAATATTAATCGTTTGGTTTCCCAAAATTCAGGAATACTGTGGCTTCTGAAATCATTCACACCTCTTGTGTACTTCACTGCAGAGATGTACCGGTTTCACGGTAAAAATTCCTGACGGTTGGTATAACATATTTAAAAACCCTGTTAGTTAGTAGGTTTATAGATTGCATAATCAAAATATTTGCATTGGCTAATGTAACCAACGCTTGTGTTTTAAATGTTGAATT
Source organism: Galaxias olidus (assembly GCA_026901105.3). Classification (NCBI taxonomy): domain Eukaryota; kingdom Metazoa; phylum Chordata; class Actinopteri; order Galaxiiformes; family Galaxiidae; genus Galaxias; species Galaxias olidus. The sequence goes on from JAPMUY010001001.1 coordinate 94,260, forward strand.
GTCAGTACCAAATTTCTAACCACCTGCCACAACCATAGCTGTGCGTTAATTGTTGAGCTCCGTAAGTTAGCGAAAACAAAAACCCCTTAATTCAATAAATTGCGGGTAAATATCCATAACTTCCATTGGAATGAGTGGAGAGCACAAAACAAAGTAAAAAGAAACACACATGGCAGATAAATTCTGAAACATTTGTATCATCAGTATCTGCTTAGATACATCCCGGAGGAGCCCCCCAAAATATTAAGTCCTTTCAGAACTAAGGCAAGTCTAGGGCACTGAAGGAACAAACACTTTCCAGAGAATGCGGGGTGGCAGTGAATGTGGATGCACGGAGACGGACACAAGTCCGAAAAATAAACAGTTATTTATAACACAGCCCCACAAAGGATACCACATATTAGCATAATCAGTACCATTTGAAAAGGTGGACTCAATCACGTTTGTGAGACATCTCAAGGTTATTAAAAGTTACAAGGGTGCACCAATGCTACATTTTGTGTCTCAGAAGCAAAGGGCATACATACCTGAATGGGATATTTTGTTTTAAGATTTTTTTTAAATTGCTAGATTCAAAATATTTATTTTCCCTTCGTTATGGAGTGGTTATGTGTATGTTGATGGGGAAAAAAGCGAATTAAATCTATTAAAAAAAAATCTCACATTAAAGTGCTAATAGTGGTGTTTGTTTAATATCATTGTCTTTCTCGCTTAGAAGACATGTCTGCAGAGTCAAAACCTGTCACCATGGGTAGTGCCACTGAAACTGATTCTGACCTCAAAAGGTATTGTACGTTTTGTTTTTATTTAGTTGACTAGAAAGGTTCATTTGTTTTCTAGCAATCATCGTCAATCAAATGTTTTGTGTATTTGTGTTAACTATGCTGGCAATGCATGGGGCTGCAAAAAACGTACCGAGAGGGAGCCACTACAAGCTCAAGGCTGCAGGGACAGTGTCTAGAGCTGGCCGGTCTTTAAAGCATGCATACTGTATGCATAAATCATTTTGTGTGTCAAATAACAAAAAAAAAAGGTGGAGGGACACGAGGACCGCTTCCATGGAAAAGGTGGCTCATGTTGCAGATTGGAAATGTTCAGCAGAAGCGTTTGTTTATTGGCTTTCAATGAATGCTAACTTCAGCTTACCTTAACATCGAATTAGTTTGTGATGTCTACACAAATATAATGTATATATCAAGAATCTATATTTTTCTGTAGCAAATACCTATAGCAAAGGTACTGTAATGTACTGTACTACAGTTTGCCCCACTAGGCTTTTAGATCAAAATATTTACCTAAAAACGTAGCTGTCATTGGAGCAAGTGAGGAAGATGTGATTGGTGTAATTTGGATCTACGGTAATGGCATGAGTACGTTATTATCGTAACTTAATTTAATCCTTTTTTAACAGCATTAGCTTTTCTGGTGAAAAGGGGATTGGAACTGTTGTGGAAAGTAACACCTCATCACAACCAATGGCCCTACAGAATGATATTTTTAATACGCCTTTGTCTTCTGCCAAAACACAATCAACTACTCACAAGGTTTGTGGCTATTATTTACGAATTTAACACTATAAGGGACAGAGATTAATTTATGTGTTATACAATGTATTGCTTGTGCTTTTCAGTTGTAAACTACTAGTAAATGAAACAACAATGCTAAGTTCAGAATTTTCTATCCTTCAGTTCATTGTCCATATGGGTCAGGGTCAACTTTATTTAATCGTATGTGTTTAATATGCTAATTTCAACCGTTTTTCAGACAAAGGGTGTACAATCTGCTCCCAATGTTCAGTTGAGATTTTGACTTCATAGTTTGAACCGTATAGTTAAAAATGTTTCTATCTGAACAGAGAAACCGTCTTAATTGCTAATTTTAGCATTTTCAATGGCTCTATTGCTGGTCCTACTAAAGCGCTTCTCAATGTGCAGTTTGTAGTGGGCTTTACCAGAAAGGGATGCCGTGTAGTGGGTAGGTCCAACCCATTTCAAGTGTATTTAAATCAAGTGATTTAAACAGTCAAATCTTCACACTTTTTGAAAAGTTGAATTAGTACCTGCTTTGGTGTTTGGAGGTTCGTGACTTGTATCCGATTGTGAATGTCCAGTAATGCATATTCGGGTCTTGATGGTTTTATTTGAAGGTTATAGATTTACATTTGCATTGAGTAATTGACTGTGCTGTGTCTGTTTTGGTCCAGTTCCGGTTCAGTTCCCTTTCTATAAGTGTACGTGTAAGAATTGGGATCACGCCATCCAGGCCTCTTCCTCTTTGCGAGTGACCTCATAAACACCTGTCCTACCACACAGTGACCATCATACTGCCATCAGTGGTAGAAAATGATGTGACACCTCAACCATACAGATACTGTTTAAGATGGCTCCTCCATGTTAGTATGTCTAAAATGTAGTTTTAGTGTTGCAAAGATACAGGTGACAGTTCTCTGAGGCCCTGTAGCTGCTGATCTAACTACGCCAATTCTTGTTCTTGGAGCCAAGCACCACCTTTCTCCATCTCAACTGTACTGTTCCTCCCAGGTTGTCCACAAGCCACTATACTACCATGCTCTCACCAAATTCCCCAATGTCCACCTTGGAGAAAATATGTAAATTCCTTCTATCAATTGCTTAAATTAGAAAATCTAATATCTATCTTTAATTGGTGCGGGTCTCCCACTGCCGTATTTATCATTGCGATTTCAAACGTAGAGGACATTGCATACTTTACATATAACATAACATGCTTTAATGTTATTACAATGTAAAGCTCATTAACATATACTAATAATAATTATAATAATAATTCATTTTAATTTACAACTTCTAGGTCTCTGGGATGAAGACTCCATCTCATCTGGCATCTTCTACGAAAAAAGTGGTTCATGTGATTGATCGGGAATATGACAATCTAGCCAATCAGGTACTTTGCAATCTAGCAGACTCTGTCTGACAGAATTCAGTTATTTTGGTTTTCGTTTTTGAACAAAAATGATCAATGCATTCTGCCACCCAGACTCCTAAATAGGGCTTGACCATATTTCACAGCAGATTTTTATCTTGAGACATTTCACCCTTACGCCTTTGTTCCAAGCAGAATGCCATCATTGCAGGAACATTTGATTTTTGTGGGGGGTCTTATTTATTACGGCATATCAATAATCGTTTTTGAAAGCTTAAACCAGTCTACTTATACCCCTTTCAATCAGACAACCAAGGTTTTTCTTGCGACGGGTTCAACTCTCGTCTGACCCATTCAGACCACACTTTGGTCCCAGGAAAGAGAGAGGTCGCTGCCGTTCACACACAAGACATGGGTCTCCTTGTCCGTCACTACTAAACAGTTGCTATGCTTTGCTATGTCATTGAAAGACGTTATACCATTATTTTTGGTTGATGGAGTGTAGATCCCGGTGCACAGGATTGGTGATGCAGCATATACCTAGTGACGCCATGGTTAGTGAAAGGGTTCACCCATTATCGTCAGCTAACAGCAGAACAAACTCGCGTCATCCACAAGCTTATTTTTGCGAGGATGATAGTTGAAAATGTCTTTGGACAACGACATTGTTTCTTAACAGAGAAGTGACATTGACCTTGCCTGATGTTGTTGCTGCTTATAACGTTTTACGCAACGTTTGAAAATGCTGAAAGAGCGTTTCTTGCCTGAGTGGAATGTTGATGGGGCTCAACTGGACGATAGCCTGAGACAAGCAGGTGAAGCCCCTTATGAAGGAGAGAGACCAAACGGTCCGTGACGGCTTTACTGCCAACCTAACTGTGATGCAAGAGTAAAACTTGTTGGCCTAGCATTGAAAGGAATGCAAGTGACACCACATGCTTGCAAAATGAATCATTAAATAAAATTACTAAAAGCTGTGATTGACAACAAGGCTTAAGCCGCAGGGGCAATGGGATGCATCAGCTTCTTCTCAAGAGACTGTAGAATCACCATGGATGATTGGCCCTAGCCTATATATAGTTTATATAATACACTGCTCAAAAAAAAGAAAGGAACACTTTGAAAACACATCAGATCTCAATGGAAAAAAAAAATCATGCTGTATATCTATACTGATATGGACTGGGTAATGTGTTAGGAACGAAAGGATGCCACATCGTTTGATGGAAATGAAAATTATCAACCTACAGAGGGCTGAATTCAAAGACACCCCGAAAATCAAAGTGAAAAAATTATGCGGTAGGCTAGTCCATTTTGCTGAAATTCCATTGCAGCAACTCAAAATGGTACTCAGTACTGTGTATTGCCCCCACGTGCTTGTATGCATGCCTGACAACGTCGGGGCATGCTCCTAATGAGACGACGGATGGTGTCCTGGGGTATCTCCTCCCAGATCTGGACCAGGGCATCACTGAGCTCCTGGACAGTCTGAGGTGCAACCTGGCGGCGTCGGATGGACCCAAACATAATGTCCCAGAGGTGTTCTATTGGATTTAGGTCAGGCGAGCGTGGGGGCCAGTCAATGGTATCAATTCCTTCATCCTCCAGGAACTGCCTGCATACTCTCGCCACATGAGGCCGGCATTGTCGTGCACCAGGAGGAACCCAGGACCCACTGCACCAGCACAGGGTCTGACAATGTGTCCAAGGACTTCATCCTGATACCTAATGGCAGTCAGGGTGCCGTTGTCTAGCCTGTAGAGGTCTGTGCATCCCTCCATTAATATGCCTCCCCAGACCATCACACTGACCCACCACCAAACCGGTCATGCTGAACAATGTTACAGGCAGCATAACGTTCTCCATGGCTTCTCCAGACCCTTTCACGTCTGTCACGTGCTCAGGGTGAACCTGCTCTCATCTGTGAAAAGCACAGGGCGCCAGTGGTGGACCTGCCAATTCTGGTGTTCTATGGCAAATGCCAGTCGAACTCCACGGTGCCGGGCAGTGAGCACAGGGCCCACTAGAGGATGTCGGGCCCTCAGGCCACCCTCATGAAGTCTGTTTCTGATTGTTTGGTCAGAGACATTCACACCAGTGGCCTGCTGGAGGTCATTTTGTAGGGCTCTGGCAGTGCTCATCCTGTTCCTCCTTGCACAAGGAGCAGATACCGGTCCTGCTGATGGGTTAAGAACCTTCTACGGCCCTGTCCTGCTGATGGGTTAAGAACCTTCTACGGCCCTGTCCAGCTCTCCTAGAGTAACTGCCTGTCTCCTGGAATCTCCTCCATGCTCTTGAGACTGTGCTGGGAGACACAGCAAACCTTCTGGCAATGGCACGTATTGATGTGCCATCCTGGAGGAATTGGACTGCCTGTGCAACCTCTGTAGGGTCCAGGTATCGCCTCATGCTACCAGTAGTGACACTGACCCTAGCCAAATGCAAAACTAGTGAAAAACAGTCAGAAAAGATGAGGAGGGAAAAAATGTCAGTGATCTCCACCAGGAAAACCATTCCTGTTTTGAGGGTCATCTCATTGTTGCCCCTCTAGTGCACCTGTTGTCAATTTCATTAACACCAAAGCAGCTGAAACTGATTAACAACCCCTTCCCTACTTAACTGACCTGATCAATATCCCAGAAGTTTAATTGACTTGATGCAATACTCTGCTCAAAAAAATTAAAGGAACACTTTTTAATCAGAGTATAATAAGGAGCACTGACTTAAACTACAAAAGGTTTATGCATGCTATGTATGAGCTTATATGGCTTGTCAATTGCATTAACTTGTCCAAATGTTGGCGTAGGGGCGGGGCTTGGTGAGACAATATTTTGTGAGTGTGTATGCATACAGAGATTATTATTCTAAATATAATTAATGTATATGATAGTGTCCTCCAGTTAAGTCAACGTTAAGCAACTTAAACCCTAAAATATAAGCTGTCTTTTGAAGACTACACACATTTAAAAAGTATTCGGATGCCTCGTCTGAAAATATAACATGAATTTAAATAAAAGGGAGTCTGTTATTAAAACAATGTTGCAGCCTGGTTTCAGCGAAAGTAGCTAGTGCACTCCGACCTGACAATTTAAACTCGAATTAAAGGTGATGGACTGTTTTATTTTGATTAGATTACATTGAGCACAGCCAAGATTAAATATGCTTTGAAATAATAAATTCTGAAACTCTTTATTAAACAATCTGATTTGGACTACTAAATATATCCATGAACTTATTTTAGCTTCTAACATCTTGTGTGGGTGTTAGTTTGCAGAAGCTGTCACTACTACCAACCTTGCAGACTTAAACATCAGTCGTAAGGAGCTGGGCAATATCCTGAGCTCATTGGGCACAAATCCTCTTTCCACTAGGAGGCAGCTGCCACGCACCCCTGAAGCTTTAAGTGAGTATTCTATTGAAATAATAACTATGTCTAAATGTGATGAAGAATCTAACCAACTGTACAGAAATGAAAAATTACAAGTTAACAGAAACATTCAATAAATGTAAATTACAGGAAAATAAATATTGCATACATGGTGTGTGCAAAGTGTGCGCTCTTGCTTGTAAGGAATTAAAATGTATTTATATAATCAGGGGTTAAACCGTTTAAGGCTTTAATAGTGATCAAAGTTAAATGTAAATTCTACTGGGAGTCAATTTATTTACGGATTGGCTTAATGTGATCCGTTGGGAAGCTTCATTTTGCACTGTGTAGAGAAAGTTTCAATAATCTCTATAATATAATAAATAATATAATAATCTGCAGAAGTATTGCCATGCTTATTAAAAAATATATTTGCTTGTCTAGAAGAAAAACTGGAAAACCAATTATCAGTAAAGGAGTTTGAAATCTTGCGTCTTCCTCCCCACAACTCCAGTTAATGTCCACTATGTCAGCATTGAGTTAAGGCACGCAATCTTGGTGTTATCTTTGATTCCGAGTTGTCCTTTGACACTCAGTTGGCAAATGCCTGATCATATAACATTGGCCACCTAAGACAGCTAAGCAATATCAAATCATTCCTTTCATCTGCAGATTTAGAAAAGGTCATCCTTGCTTTTATCTCCTCCAGACTCGACCATTGCAGTGCACTTTATTCTAGAATCAGCAAGCAAAAAAACATCAAAAGATTGCAATTGATTAAATTTATCTCAGGCAGGCCACCTCAGTTTCCTCTATGAAATCACTTCTTAAAACTCACTTATCTTAAAGCTTTCTCTTAACCGCAACCTTATATTTTGGTTTTTAGTTATTTGTATTACCTGATTTTAGTGTTTTAATTATATTCTTTTTTTTTTTTACTGTTATTTTTATCGTAAAGCACCTTCTAACCCTGTTTTGAAAGGCGCAATATAAATAGTTACTATTATTTCAATGTCAACGTTTCTTGCTGCCAAGTAAAAACACATCCCTATGCAAAGGTAAAAGGAAATGTTGGATTTTAACACAATTATGTAATTGTGCTAATATTTTAATTGTGATTGTAACTGCCATTTGTCATTATTTTTGTTTTTCCATTAGTTCAGGATGTGAAGATCTCCTGGAGAAAAGCAATAGAACAGGATGATTCTGAGAAAGCCAGCCCCAACACAATGTTTAACAATGACAGCGTCCTGAACCTCACCCACTTAGGCCAGACACAGGAGCCCTCCCCAAGTGTAGGCCACAATCCATATGAATCCAGTGATCCTACCACAGGTCAGCAGGAAGCCTCTCTCGTTTTCCCCCAGTCCTGGAAATCTTCCAAGATGGTGGTCCCTCATCACTGGTGCAGCGGTGTTGATCACTTCAGCTTGGACAACCAAACTCTTCCAGAGATATTGGACGGTAATAGCTTTCTGAGTGAAGGTGCCCCAGACTCCTTTGATTCCTTGGAGGAGGAAGATCTTCTGCCTGATATCCCTGCCCTTTAACTGAAGCAGTTTGAATGACCACAAGCAAGCCATTCGACAGGATTAAGTAGGCCCCTACCTGCAGCAGAGGGGTCTGTTTCTACCACAACCACTGTGATAGACTGGCAAGGTCTGCTTATTGGATTTACATACGAGCTTTCCACATCAAGGCACGTCGAGCAAATTATACTACTTAGGGTGATTGTCATGGCCTGCAATGCGTGTATAGTTTATGAAATGTTCTTCTTTTATCAAAATAAAATGTAGTAGTGTGTTTGAATGGACAAAGGCGCAAGCCTATTGACTGTCAGCTGTCAATTTATATGGTCTGTATCCTTCGTTTAAATATTAAATAAAAGTAATACAAATGCAGTAAAATCTATGAATAGTTTCCGGTCTAAGTTTACTTTTTTTTTTGTATATTTATGAATTATGTGTTAAATTAATGCACTTTGTTTACGACTTATGAACAGTTCATATCAATGTGATAAAAAGTGTAAACTCACGCCAATAAATAATCAACTTCAGTCATCAACACTGTCAATCATTTATTTGTGGCTGCATTACAATAGTCCAAACGTACCTATTTAAGACATTTACAACAGACGATTAGGCATATAACATTGTATGCAGTTCCTGTGGTTCAGTCATTGGTACTTTATTTTATTTATTCAAATGTCTTTGTATGGGTAGAAAATGGATTAACCATTCATACCTAACAAAAAGCATGCACAAAGACTATTTTACAAACATCTTATAAACGGGCCGATTCCCTTAATGGCACATAGTATTATCCTGGGAAACGTGCACAAAACCTGTCCACAAAGACCAGAAAATCGTACTTATTAATTGACCCTCTCTGGGACATATGTTTTCTTAGAATACTTTAACAAGATGTATGTAATCATGACCCCCATCAACAAAAAAATCACATTTCTTTATAGAGTTCACCATTTTCAGTGTGTGTATGTGTGTGTGCGCATGCGTGCATGTATGTATAAATAAATAGACGTGTATTATTTTTTTTCTTAGAAGTTTGTCAAAGCAGAAATGTAACCCTGGTGACTTTCTTTTGTTAGTTTGAATACAGGGAAATTTGTTTCGCTAGTTTATTAGAGGAGATCCTACATAAAGCACACTACCTTAAGAATGTTTTCTGCAGGACAATTTACCACTTTCCCCCCCCACTAATTTAGAACCATCCAGATGTCTTTTAGTATACTGGGCAAAAATCAAGTGATTCTGATCTATGGTTATACACGTAAATCATTATTAAAAAATATATTTCATTAATAAAACTATCATTAGCCATGTAGTAGTGGTTTCTTTCCAATAAGAGACACCATGCTAGAATGTAGGCTTGGCCCATATATCTTACAGACTTTGCAAATGTAGCCTGTGATTGGTGTCCATCAGACCTCTAGAAGCTGGTATGAATATAAAATGTTTTCACAAAGGATATAATTGTATTCTCTTTCTAGCTTGCTGTATAGATTGTGAATACATTGATCCTTTATGCACTACCATATATATATATATATATATATTTGTGACATCATCTATCTAAAATGTTACAGATCTTGACATGTTAATGGGCCAGTCAAGAAGTTGATCATCAAACCACGCTTTCTCCACAGGAAGAAATAATTTATACCTTTTGACTTTGAGAAAGAAAGTCTATGCATCTTTCCTGCTGGTCAAGAACTACGGTGATGTGGTATACACATACACTTGAAACTGTTTACCACAGGGCCTTAATTTAAGTCAGACAATACAATATAGATGTGTCTACGAAGAGGTGGGTGGTACCTGTCTTAGAACAAGGAGAAAATATTATTGCCAGCCATTTATTTAAAAGCCATTAGTACAGAACATTCCAGTTTAGTGTTGGTTTGTTGAGAGAGAAAAAACCCCGCTTTCTAATCTTTTTTTATAGTGTCAATACTAAATATTTGACTTTAGAACATACTACAGTATATATCATTGCAAATAAAAAACACAGCACGTATAAATATATATGATAAATGTTAAATTATAACATCACATTCATGATATAGGTTTATAAACTACAGTATTATGTGCCACTACATACTATTTAGTCCTGCAGAAATGTTGGGGATCTTGTTAAAGATTTAAAACAGATAAAATTTTATGCTTCAAAGTTAGTATCTCATCAAATATTTGTGTCATACACTTTCGAGATTATTTTAACCCCACTTAGAGGTAACATTTCTCATATCTAATAAAATGACCATCATTCTAATTAATCCATCATTTTAGATTTTTTTTATGCCAAGTCAAGTATGCCAATGTTTTTATAGAACTACATGCATACCCTATGTCTCGATGTTTGTATGGACTAAAAATACCCTTTGGATCAACAATGTTACAATGCTCTCCCTGCTCTTGCTTAAACAGATGTCTTTATTTAGGGTTTTTGTTTATTTTCATGATTGTCTTTTACACAGCTGTCCAATGGATATAAATCATGTGTTTATTATTGTATTTAAATTTTTTATTTTATTAACTTTCCTTTGCTTTATTTCATTGTATTTTCATGACTACTAATAATTTGCACACCTATCTATAATGGTTTTCTTATGAAAAAATAAGCTCCAAATATAAAGTCACCAAAAATATTTTAATCAACTCACAATTCTCTAAAATAAGTAGAAATTGACTAAAGGATTTGGTCTCCTCGATACTTCATTTCTCTGTCAATAGTACAGTTAAAAAAAATTCAGAACTTAACAATCCTTTTAAATCATAAAATAAACCAAAATGGCGTTTAAAATTGACTGCCTAGATTTGATATTTGTTGGCACATCCTTTGGAGAAGGTAACTGCTGTGGAGCTCCTGTAGACGCGAAGTGTGCTTTCCTCCAACTGCTGCTTCAGCTTAATGGGATTTAGATCTTGACCCGTTACGGGCCACTTTAGAACGGTCCAGCATTTTCTTTTGAACCATTCCTGGGTGCTTTTTGATGTGTGTTCGGGGGGGTCTTTGTCCTGTTGGGAGGACTTAAGACCTTCCATAGAGACGCAGCTTTGTGACACTGGGTGGAACATAACGCTCCAAAATGACTTGGTATTCTCCTGATTTCATGATGTCCACACAGATTGGTACAGGGCACCCAGTACCAGAAGCAGTTAAGCAACACCAAAACATCAATGAACCTCCATGTTTGACATTGTTCTTTTCTTTGAAAGCTTCATTTTCCTGTAAACATGAGTTCATGCGATTTACCAAAAAGCTTTTATTTGGTCTCATCTGTCCACTGGACCTTCTCCAAGAATAATTTTGGCTTGTTAAGGAGTGTTTTGGCAAACTCCAGCTGGGCTTTCATTGAGTTGGCGATGGATGGTGCGAGTTGAAGCGGTTGTACCTTGGGTCTGAAAGCCAGCTTGAATCTGTTTTGCAGATGTCCGAGGTCCTTTCTCCACAATTCGAACAATTCATCGCTGCAATCTTTGGTCAACTTTTCTCTTGCATCCTCCAGCAGGGAGGTTGGCTACAGTACACTGGGCTTTTAACTTCTTGACAACATTGAGCACGGTGAACAGAGGAAAAGCAAGGTCTCTACAGATGGATTTGTAGTCTTGAGATTGTTCTATCGGACCGCCTCAGACAATTCTTCGCATTTTCTTTTCTTTCCTTTAAGCTCATTGTGGTACACACAGTGACACAAAACAGCAGAATGAGTACTTTGCTCCATCTAAACTTGCTGAATGAGTGATTGTTAGAATGCCGGCACCTGCAACTCACCACAGGTAACTGGTGAATAACCTGCATGAAATCCAACTGTCTAAAATTGTGATCTATCTCAGAATTTTCTGTTTTCTTAAATATAAATAAATAAATAAAAAATAGTAAATAGGTTTTTTAGTTTTTTAGTCTTCATTAGGCTTTAACTTATGAAGCATACGGTTATTGTTTTTCACAGTATTAGTTAGTAGTAGCCTGATAGTTGAATACATACTGTCAAAAAAAATATTATAACTAAATAAATTATTCCTTGTTGTTCCTTGTCAATGCAATATTGACTTATCCATACTTATCCCACATTTTGTTGCAGCCTTATTCTAAAATTGAACAAATACATTTTTCTTCTATTTTCGTACATGTTTTAGTCTGTATTCGAAGCTCCACCCATTTCCATCCTTAGTTATTTTTTAGATTAAACAAGTAGCTAGTCTCCACCTCCTTCATACGGACTTTGGTTCGAAAGCTTGGGGAAGATTGACAGTCAGTGTGTGTAGAAAGCTGGAACCGAGGCTACTATGGAGCAGGTTCTCATGAAGGACCTCTCTGTACAGTGCTCCGTTCTATCTTTCCCTTGATCCTTACTAGTCCCCCAGTTCCTGCAGCTGAAAAATCCTTGAAATAAAGCCCATCACACAAACCATGCAGCGCTATCCAACATACAGCACTGTAATGGCTAGCCAATCAATACCACGCCAATGGGAACAAACAAACTATAGCGACTAGTGGTGTTGCCGCTGGCTCATTTTTGAATTGCAGAATTGCCTTATTCACTGCAGATGTTGGCTGCAGAACAGTTCGGGGTGGGGTCAAATGTGGGCGGAATTAAACGTTTGACTCTGCCCTCTTGTCATAAGTGTAATGACGCACATACTTGTTTTCTGAGGGGCACACAAATGAGGAGCCGCTTGCACGTTCAGTCAGCAGCTAAGTAAGTGAGACGAAAAAGAAACAAAGACCTTTGTATAAACTCATAAATGCATAATTTTGGTCTAATCAAAAGGTTTGTTCCTTGGACCAATGAAAACGTTCAGGTACAAATCCCATGCGAGTGAGCTAACCAATGAATGTCCCAGGACGGCGGGGTTAAACGTTTAACCCCACCCATATTTGACCCCGCCTGCTACTGCGTACTGCAGTCCGGGGTACATGCCAATGTTTGACTTGACATCTAGAGAACTAACAGCTGCTAGCGTCAACGTTTAAAATCAAGGGGGCTACTGCGATAGGCTACGTCTTTTTTTTTTTTTTTTTATATTAAACAACTTTTGATAGCACAATACAGGGTATAAATAAATAAAACAAACAATTAATTAAAAAAGCAAACTTCTTCGGGACCTTCAATGCTGCAGAAATGTCTTCCCCAGATACGTGCCTCTACGCAATCCTGTCTCAGGGGGCTGAAGACAATGTATTTGACTTCATAGCTTGGCTTGTGCTCTGACCTGCACTGTCAACTATGGGACTTTATTTAGAGAGGTGTGTGCCTTTCAAAATCATGTCCAATGAATTGAATTTATCACAGGTGGATCCCAAGTTTTAGAAACATCAAGGATGATCAATGGGAACGGGATACACCTGAGCTCAACTTTGAGAGTCAAATCAAAGGGTCTGAATACTTATGTAAATGTGATCAGTTTTTTTTATTTATTTGCACAAATTTCTACAAACTTTTTTCTACAAAGTTTTCACTTTATCATGTTAAGTAGATTGATGAGATTATTTTTATATTATCTATTTTAGAATAAAGCTGTAATGTTCCAAAATATTGAAAAAGTAAAGGGGTCTGAATACTTTCTCAATGCACTTTATATGAAACAATAACATTTAGCTATTTTAGCCTGAGTCCCACATGGCCAAGATGGGTTGGTGACACTTAATATATGAACACATTTTTTATAAATTAAATAAAATTAAACTCCTTGATTGACTTAGGAGCTACTTTGGTAGAAAATTCATATTAGATACTTTTCTAATTAATTAAATACTATAATTATATGCTTAACCATTGTGTCCAGACGACACTAACAAAATGATTACAAATAAATGTACAAGGACAAAAATGTATAATAATTTAGTAATACTACAACCTCCTATTCACTGAACATTTGTGAATTAATTTGTTCAAAAACAAAATCTACTTAGGCCAGCATTTCTTCGCAGGGTTTTTGCCGACCAAAAAATGGAAATTAGAATTGTAGGTACTGTAAATGTTCTTACATACTACATTGGTCTAGTAATTCAACAGTAGTCTTAGCTCTGAACATAGATATTATACATTAGTCTGAACATACAGATTATAGTTCACGTTAATGAAGTTTCCTTAAATCTGAAAATAGGATGACAACAAGTATCTGTACAGGCTGTAGATAAACAAAGGTTTCAGTTTTCAAATGACGGCTGTCCAAAGGACGTGCCGCATACACCGTATAAATAAATATAGTAAATACATAAATGCCACCTAAGTTTTATAATATGCAAAACTGAATTTGTTGAGTTTCCACCTTGATGAAGTCCACTGAGAGACAATGTTTGGTTTTAAAAACCAATGAAAATATAAATGTACCATTCATTTTAAAAATTAACCTACTGTAGTCACTGCATCTGCAACAAATCACTTGTCAGAGCCTCATCTGACGGAAAGTAAGCACAGCAGGCCCTCTCTGACGTATTTTGGTCTATTACTTTTCTTACTGAGCTTGGATATTCAATAAAAGTTGCTTAAAACAATAATTTAAGCCAACAGAAAGGTACATGGGTTTTCTTTATCTGAAAGTTGATGCCAATCAGTGTTCTCATAGTGGAGTCTATCACTTCCAAACGTTCCAGTAGTTGCCTTGTTATTTTTGAAGAGACATGCTATCTGGACAATTCCAATCAGTGGGAAGAATATTTGAATAAATGCTTTTTAAATAACGCTTGTAAACTCCAAAAGCTAAGTGCTAAAATCAGTTTGCACAGGATGAAGATATGGGCCAATCCAGCAAAAGAAGTTAATATGTAAGGGAGTATAATAGTCACTGCTGCACAATCAACTTGACAAAAAACATGCATGTTTTTAAATGAAGATCCACTTAAGCTACTTGGACACCTTTGGGCACAATATGGATATGTTTACAAAACTATTACGCACAAAGTTTTTATTGTTCTTTTTGATGCATATTCAACGATGAGATAAGGTTATCACAGCTATGGTCGTAAAGAGTTTACACTCATATATTGCAATAGGCTGTGTCTAGGAACAGCTGTCAACAATTCCTTGTTGCCAATGAGCGGCTTGTAGCGGAATGTGCATGCACAAGTGGTGGGGGTGAGGGGGCTAGGGCAGGGTGGCAGGCCGTTTGCTAGGCCAGTTGGCAGTTGACTATTGACCGTACAGGCAACCTAGGTAACCTTGGCACAAGATGATGGGGCACACAGATGGGAGTGAGGATGGGACTGGAGTCATTTAGCTCTGGGCTGTAAGCCTTTGCTCTGTCTGTGAAGCCTGGTGGGACACAGTCTTGTTTTCGTGTGACCGCAACTTAGACACTACTTCAATGAATCCCAGACCCTCAACTTCTTTATGGAGAAGCTCTGATAGAGAGAGAGAGATATAATTGATGTGTGTAATATTTTCTGGTTAAAATCAATATGAAACAATTGTTGTGATCAGTTAATTTGTTCAGTGTAATTTGTTGTATATGTCAGCGTAAGACTCACCCGAGCCCATAGCTGAAGAGATGAGGATCATGGAGTTGTACTTGATCTCTGGGGCGCTTTTCTCATCCGACAAAAGGTTGTAAAGAACCTGCACCAGAGTGGCTCCAACAAAATCATTTTCGGCCGCAACTGAACAGCATAACACAAAGAACAGGCTTTAAGTAGATATTGCACAGTTATTATGATGAGACAGTTTGCTAGAAATTAATCTTTGCAATAATTGAATATCATATTTGAGCAAAACTAACGTGGTAACAAACAGACATTCATCAGGCTAAAGACATTATTAGCATTTAAAAGGACTTTTTACTGAGGCTGCCATAATTCCAGGGGGTAACTGGGCCTATCGCAATGTTTTGGGCAGCAGGAACATTTTGTCCACAATTTAATAAAACCTGTACATTGTCTGTTTTAAAGGTTTCTGAAAAAATTTTCACTACCAATGAAAGTGAATACATAATCCACTAACTCCACTTAAGGGGCCGCAGCTTCGAATAGGCTACACTGCATCAAGAAAATCACACACCAACATAAAAAATAAATACGATTTAATTTGTCATTTACATACGCTTTTATCAGACGTGCATTCAAGTGGAGAAAATAAAGAATACTCAGAATCCTTGTCAAAAAGGTGCATTCGTATAGCAATTTTCCAGGTTGCAGCAACGTAAGAGCAATGCAAGTGCTGAGAATGTGTTTTTTTTTAAAGTGCTTTCCAATTGAGTGATTCAGATGTTCAGGGTGGTTTGTTACACCACAGATTAAGGACAGAGTCATGACATAGTCTTTACCATGTAAATGTTGCCATTTTGCTGCCGCGTCCTAACAATAATTTTATCTTGCGCAAATTTCAAGTGTCTGGTAGAAAGTTACATCCAAGCGTTTTCAACGAGACTACTTGACACGTTGCGTTTTTTTTAAAGTAGCTGCACTAATGATCAAAAACATCAAACGAAATCATTAACACTGCTTTACGGATTGTTGTGCTTTTTTTCTCCTTACCACTTTCTCTAAGATAGAGACGGGTGCCTAACCGACAGTGTCTTCACAAGGTGGGAAAGAACATTCAAATTGTGAGAAGCTCTGAAGGTGTACAGGTTGGCGGCAAATTATTTTGATCCCCTTTGTGGACCGTGCATATTTTAACTTAGTTACAACATTAACTTTCAGTATGCTCTCATGAACATTTTGTAACCTCAATCATATCTTTAGGACCACCAAAATATAATTTTAACAATCCAATTGGCTCAATGGGCCAAAATGTATTTGTAACTAGTAAAATTGGTATAAATATACTGAAGGGTATCTTCAATAAAGCTACAAAACTATTTGTAGTTTAAAAAAATAATTTCTAAGAACAATCAAGTTGTTGCTGAAAGCTCCATGGCTTCGTAGCTTCAATCAGTATGTTCTCTTAAGTACTTTGTAATTTGTGATTGTTTACTTTATTGATGAAAATGTATCTTCGTCCAAGTTAGGGTTGTCCAAAACGTTCGCATAAGTAATGAAGTATAGGTTGTATAAAAAAGCCGTGTCCAATCAAGCAAGGCCGTACGCACCTTTATGATAATACACTTTAATCAACTACTGTGACACTGAAGACTTACCCAAATCCAGTGCTGCTATGAGGCCAAGAGCAACTAGTGCTTCGTTCTGCATGATCATATGTTCACTTGTTGCCATGGTTACCAAGTGCTTGACTCCCCCGCCTTGAATGACAGCCCTGACAACTTCCTGAAAGCCAAACAAAAAATATAATTAAAACCATAGAATTAATCTAACACGTGTGGCCTAAAATAATGTAGGACCTTTTATTTAGGTAAAACCAGAGTTCAAAAAGTAATTTGTCATTAGTGGAAGCAGTGTAGAAGTGCAAAAACTATTTTATTTTGTAAACATTTTCAGGAATGACAAAGTGATGTAAATTATTATTCTCTAGCTATTACAAGCTAGCAGGAAATAAAGAAAGATGGTTAATCTCTGGACAAAAAGTTTAAAGGTATCCCTGAACAAAATGTTACAAATAAATAAAATATTGCTCAGGAAATTGTGTCCAGGAAAAAAAGACAAGACAGTGTACTGTAGCCCATCCTCATTTGAATGAGATTTTTCCATATTGTCAGTCAAACAAATATGCGTTTGAAGGAAGGCCTTAAAATACATCCACAGGTACACCTCCAGTTGACTAGAATTATTTCAATAAGCTTATCAGAACCTTCTAAAGCCATGACATTATTTTTCAGAATTTTCCAAGATATTGAAAGGCACAGTCTAATAATGCTGGGATAAGACTACATGATTTTGACACGATTTTGTCGTCGCAGTCAAACGGCCACAGTCAGAAACAACAAAGGGTACGTGTAGTGTGACATAATCTGCGAGCTGCGATGCCGCGTCTAGGACACCTTACAACAAAAAGTCTAGCATGTCAGAATTGTTTTGTATTTTCCTGCCGTGTGTGACAACTCCCACGCCGTGTTTCTTGGCGTTGACCAATAGGAACACGCATAGCGCTTCAGTAGCCATGATTGACAATTTCTTGACCCTCCTCCCCGACGACGTATGAACTCGCGCAAGGTTGTGAAAGACAGACAGCACACGATGATTGGTCGCGGTCACACTTGTAATGTTGCCAGTCTCCCGGCCAAGACACAGCACAAATTTATCCCGTAATCTGACATGGTGACCATCGTGAACAACAACAAAAATGGTGTCATCTGATCCCGGCATTAGTGTATGTAAACTTCTGACCTACTGAAACTGTGACATCGTGAATTGTAAGTAAAATAATCTGTCTGTAAATAATTGTTAACATGAAATCTGTGTAGTGGTTTGAAAAAGGCCTTTTCATTTACTTCAACCCAAGTGTATCTAAACCTCCGACTTCCAACTGTAAGCACAGACAAACGTGCCATGTCTTCCATTTCTAATCTGAGACATTAGAAAGTATGAGGATTATCCGGTTTGGTTCATCAAGAAGCAAAAACAAAAATCAGCATAACTTTGACGGTGTGTATATGTTTAGAGAACAGGTTATGGTGTCAACCTTGGACTTGCTGTGCCGAATGAGCGCAGAGAGGAGTCGGTTGGACTCGCCCATCACTCCAGCGTGGTCTTTGGCTTCACACCACTCCACCAGCCTCTCCACCAGCCTCCCATTGGTCCCCAGATGAATTGCTGCATCAGCTGAAACAACAAAGCCCGTTTGTGAGATGTACAATAGATACAATATGTACAATACATCACTTTTCAAAGTTTGATTGTGGACATTAAATACTTGTGAGAAATCGTATCAGCCCCGTTTTATGTGTCCTATATTTTTGGTCAACATTTTTGATAAAGGGAGGAAGTCAATCCCCTTTACCTTGGGTATCGATCAGCATACGTAACGTTCCTAGAAGTTTGAATTGGACAGGTGGCATTTCTGACTGAAGAAACTTCAGCACAACATCCGATACACCAGCCGACAGCATCTTGGACTTATTTACCACTGGGCAGTTAACAAATATACATTAACTATAATTTACATTCATATAGCGAACATGATTCATATTTATTTTTAAAATGGGTGCAAAGAACCTCAAAGCAAGCTTACCGGGAATGGCCAGGTTCCGGAGGGCACTGAGGGCAGCGTGTTGGACTGTAACATTACCCTCATCAACGTGTCTTTTCAATAGCTCAAGAAGTTCCTGAACAATGCCAGTGTCCACCATGTGGATGCAGTTGCCATCTGAAGACAGAATTAAAGTAAGTAATCCACGTGCCTCACAACTACTGTCTCTGTACAACGACAAGGTTGGGTTGAAATTGTCTAAAAGTCGATAGTTAGACTAAATAACCAACTACTTAACCTGGCATAAGATTGGGACAAGATTGTTTACCGTTACGGGCAAAGTTGGCTATGGCCAAAGCTCCTGCCAACTGTAGCTGATGGTTATTAGACGGTATCCAGCCCAGAACTCTTTGGAACACGCTGCCTTTGCCCCCCTCAAACAGCTTCTGCATGGACTCATCTACACAGGAGCAACACATACCAAAAAAAACAAAGGAAACTTAATATGATGGAACCTCACAATATTTACTTCATACACTTCTGTTCTGCTTGGAGAGACAAACGGCTGACATGGGCCTTTCTAGAGACGCAACGGTTTTCGGTTTCAAAACAAACCATAGTAAAAAGTCCCGCTTAGTACTACCGTAATTTGTCGTTAAAACGGTTAAACTTTCAAACATCTTCACCGTGCCGACCACTTGAACAAAAATAATGCTTTAGGGTAATATACAAAATAATTAACATGAATAATTGTAGAGGCTTATGTAATAGCGTGTTTGTGAAAGTCTACCTCCCAAAAGGAGTAGAACCATCAGGTCAGACGAGGTCTTGAGTTGTGACACATCCTCCTCCCTTTCTCCGTCCACTGTCTGAGCCACCACATCCAGCAAACACTCCACTAGACCAGCCTCCACCAACTGCAGCTTTATCACATCTGGGAGAGGGAGTGCGGATATAACAACACATTAAAGCCACTGGCAGCATTGGACTGGTTCTCGCGTTCTGCAAGGTCTTGAAAATTGTGAAAACACTGAGCAGGTCAAGGGATTGTCTGAGACAAGCTGGAGCTGAACAAGGGAGAGAGCTGGTTTTTGATGATCATTATTTTTCATGTTTTACATCTTGTTCCACTTACTCTCTGCTTGAAAGAGAAGTTGGGAAACACTGAGCTTGAATGTTTTAGTCATGCCTCTGGAAGTCTGGTGTCCATTTTAGTTAATAGATTATCAATACTGCCTATAACCTGATACACATATTCTGATTGCATGACAGTGTGGAAGTACACGCTAACAAGAAACAACAGTACACAAATGAGCAAACCCTTACACCACAAATAACATGAAGAAATCTGTTATCATTGACAACAATTATGATTTTTTTCCGCTCTTAAGTCTTTGTTTCTTACCATTCTCTGCAAGTGGGGCAAGGACCTCAAATATCATCTCCCTTTTCTCGTGTTCCTCCTGCTTCCGGAAGAGACGTACCAGTTCCTCTGCAATATTTGTCGCTGCAAACTGCTCCTTGCTCGACTCTGGAGAGAGGCATGAGAAACCAGTATGTACAATTAATTCCTTTTTTGGTTTTTGTTTTGTTGCAAGTGAGCAAACTTTAGCCTTGATGCTGGATGCATTTCTGCAGATGGGTCAAGGACTGGCTACTCCAGAGCTCTGTGTGAATGAGAATCTGAGGCCTGTTACTACAGTAACTTGCTGCATTGGTAATATTCAAATGTTATACAAGATATCAAATCCAATCCATTCGGGGCTGCAAATGAAACATCTGTCAGAGCAAAGGCTTTGTAATAGACGGAGAGGATGAACAACCACAGACAGAAGTAATTCACTTACAAGAAAGGAACACAGGGCTATAACAATAAAATTATTTCCTCCATGCCCTCAAAGTCATACAACTGTTCTTTGGCGAACGCCAGGGGACTTTCATATTCCTTGTATTGGCAAGTTCTTTCTGTCAAACCTAAGTCAAAAGTTGGCTAACAGCATATATAACAGCATATAACTGTAAACAAATCTTAATTCGAAATAATTGCTTTCCAAAAATGTACATTGTATAGGAGAAGCACTGTGGCTTGGAGTAAAGGTTAGGCTTGGGTGGCATTTCCAACTCATTTGTAGTTACATGGCCTGGTCATCGTCACATGACCTTCATACATACCAAACATGATTTTATCGTCAAACTCTGCCTCAGCAGTCAGAATATACAAGGAGTCAAGAGGTACCCACCCAGTTCAGCCAAGTTTCCAAAGGCGATGAGGCACATCTCTGTCAGGGCTGTATTGTTAACATGGACCCCAAGCAGCTTCACCAGTGTTGGAATAACACCCATGTCAATCAACTGGGCCTGTAAGGAGTCTGATGAAAATGGGAGGAAAAAATAGTTCAACCATTACCTTTTAATGCACAATGACCATATGAGAAACATTAAACATAAGGGAAATAAGCAACACGTCTGTCACTTAAGTCATTCTAAGTCACCTCATAAAAAGGTCGAATATCAGGCTTGGTTTAAGACTGTATGAAAAGGAAGAGAGACAAATGCTTTCCTGAACGTTTGTGTGGTAATAATTTGTGAAAACAGACTTCTATACTATGTAAACCAAGACAAATTTTCAACCTAGCTTCCCAAAGTCATACATAGTTGAGATCCTACATTTAAATATGCTTATGCTAAAAACATTCAAACTCAGTTTTTAGTAACTTCACATATTTCATGTTCCCAGAAATACAGTATATTGTATTATGGATACCCCTATTGACCGAAGAAAAAATATATAACCAAGAAAGAAATGTACTAACAAGAACAGATTTTTAGTGGATCAGAAGTTTACATACACTTTGTTAGTATTTGGTGACATTGCCTTTATAAGCCCTTTCACACTGGGCCAACGACTATGGTGTGTTGGTTATTCCCGGGTTGAACTCGGCTAAGCTGCGGGGTAAAGGGCCACTCAACTCATGTTATGGGAAAGAAACCTCATTGGTTTAGCATCGGCGCATTAGTATGAAGCTCAATATACAAACTGTGGCTGCGTCTCAATACCCATACTATATAGTAGTATAGGAAAGATTATGTAAAAAAAATGTTTGTATGTCCCAATACATAGTATGTCAAATATAGTATGCCAAAAATACCAGGAAGTCCTACTGCATCCGGTCGCATTTTGCAGTATGCAAGCCAGCATGCTTTTCTGGCTATTCTGACCGACAATGCTCTGCGAAGTGGAAGATACGTCACGTCGATTCTCTGCCCAGATGGAGCACCAACGATTTTTTTAATTTGGCAATACGGACTGTGATGGATGTATGAGCAAGAGGGTCAAAGTTCAAGGTGTAATGTTATGACGAAGTAGAATGTCCCAATAGTACGCCTACTTCATGCAACAGTACGTGCTTTGGAAGGGCAGCTGCAGTACCTACTAAAAGTAAAAAGTAGTAGTATGTGATGACACAGCGTGTTACTGCATGCAAAGGTACTAGGTAACAACAGCAGCAGCAGAACGAGCCTCATCGAGCCGGTGTTGGTGGATCAATTATCGCAGCAATGCAAATTTGGACTGATCCTAAGAGAGAGCTTATGTCCATTCGAGGGGAGGAAGAAATTAAGAAAAAAATTACAGGCACGTTAAAAGATATACTTGCTTGCTGAACGAGGCATACATCCCTCTCAAAAACAAGTTATGAAAAAATTTACGGTTTTGAATAAGCAGTACACCAAAGTTCAATACCACAACAAAAACAAAAGACTCGAGCAACAACCAAACCAAACTTTCTATTTGATCACCAAGACGGTTTAAGTTAGAGCTGTTTCGGCTTGTATCTAGTCAGCAATTGTCTGTAGTATTGCATAGCTAGTTAATGTTAACCACTCAAAAGCCAGCTAGATATCAGCTTAAAGCTTACAAGCTACTAAATAAAATAGCCGGCTATTTAAAAGGACCCGTCTGCAGAGGTCCATGGTGCATGAACAGGACCTACACTCTCCTTGCTCAAATCATGGCCATGCAGGAGCTCATCAGCTGGGATAACAGTGTCAGATGGGCCTGATGATGAGCCTAGCACAATGAGCACTCCCTCACACACCTTTGCAGGTAGTTGCACTAATCAATACTATTGATTTGGCCCCTTTAAAGTGTTGTTTAAAGTTACTATCTAATGGTTGCACAAATGTTTAAGACCATGCACATGTTCATATCTTTATACTTACTGTTTTATACCGTTAATTAAAAGATCTCACTGTCACTGTCAAGTAAAGCTAAGTTCCTATTAGCTAACGCCAGCGAATGACAACTCAGCTTTTGACAGTAAAACTGAAAGCCATATCACATTTCTTAACACAAGAGACAAAACAGAAAAGAACAAGCTAACTTTACATTGCTGAACAAAGCCAAGCTAGTGGGGGATTGACATATACAAGCTTCTACAATATTAAAGGCACTTTATCGCTCTCTGATGTTTCTTCTTGTGCAAAGTTCCGAACTGCATCAAAGAGAATTTGAGTGCTTATATTGGCACATTCCATCATGAGATTAAAGCCTGGTTTATACTTCTGCGAAGATGCACGTAAAAGTCTCCGTGTAGCTACGCAGAGAAGGGGGTTTTGGGAAAGCGTAGCTTGCGGAGACCGGCAGACACAGAAACGGGAAATCCTCCCAAATCCTAACAGCGTGTAGCGCAAAGCTTCTTCTCCTACGCAATCCGGCAAGTAATAACAGAATTTACTTATTGGAAGCCAGATTTGTCATACAGACGCTGCACCAATTTCCACAAGGTAAACAATGTCAGTAAACCGAACTCCTTTTCTCTTTTCCATATGGAAGATCTGTTAAAAGGTTATTGGCAAGTTCCGTTGACGTCGTGTACATGGGAGGTGTGTGCCTTCATTACGCCTTTGGGGTCCTATACGGTTATGCCTTTTGGTCTAAGAAACGCACCTGCCACCTTCCAGCGGCTTATGAACCAGGTTGTGTCTGGGTTGGGTGGTTGTGCGGTGTATATTGATGATGTGGTATCTACAGCAGAATATGGTAGAAAGACCTCGACCGGGTGCAGGCGCTGTTCAAGCGGTTGGTTTGGGCAAGGTAACTGTTAATTTGGCTGAGTGTGAATTAATCAAAGCCACTGAAAGTGGTAGGTCGAGGGGAAGCACGGCAACTACAGGCAAAGGTTGAAGCAATACTGCGTTTTCTAGCTTCAACTACCAAGAAGGAACTGATGCGTTGTTTTTTTCATTACAAAACCCCAACCAAAGAGTAATGAGTTGGGCTACATTCCCCCAACCTTATTATTTGGATATTGGTTACGCTACGTTACTATGAGCATTTGTACTATGAGAGTATTGTGCGTTTTGTTAAACTGGACTATGGTTGTTGGGGCTACAATACATCGCTTGAAATAGACCTATAGGCTTCCATTTTTGTACACTTAGCTGGTCTGTGACAC
This sequence comes from Galaxias olidus, assembly GCA_026901105.3. Classification (NCBI taxonomy): domain Eukaryota; kingdom Metazoa; phylum Chordata; class Actinopteri; order Galaxiiformes; family Galaxiidae; genus Galaxias; species Galaxias olidus. The sequence continues at coordinate 118,531 of JAPMUY010001001.1, forward strand.
ACACTTCATCAATAAAGATAAAATATGTTTTGTTTCTTTAATTATGCTAATGATATGCAGCTTTGTTTACCTACAAATCACAGTGCTTCAAACAGCTTGGTGTGTTGTAAAGGGTCTTAGTCCACTCCAGTTAACTGAAATGTAATGATAATAATATAGTCCTCGACAAGACAATTATAGTATCCCTGACATCTGGTTTGGTTAACAACCTCAGAAAAAGGGTTATGTTCATATCGTTTGTCATTAATCTAAAAAAACTAAAACAAAATTGGAGGTGTGTGGTAGTGCAAAATTATAATACTTCTGAAGTTTTAAGGACTGAAAATGTGTCATAATTATCGACAAACCTATTAATCTTTCCATTCACTTTGTTAAGGATAATACGCCAATTTAATTACCCGCTCATAGTTTGTTCATTTCAAATAAACAACTTGGTAATCACAACCAGAGCCTAATTAAATACGCACACCCTACACAATCTTAAGAGCAAATCTACATACTACAATACAAGTCAAGCTCATTAAATTTGCATATGATGGGCTAGAGAGAGATAGGGGTACAGGTCTAAGAGATTTTAGGGATATTGGTGGCCAGGCCTAGTGGGTAGGACAGCTACCTGGTCTTGAGTTCAGATCCCAGCAGTTAACATCACCTAAATTGGCCTTGCGCAGGGCACATGCCAAAATTGCTCCAGGGGTACTCATAGTAAGTTGCTTGAGGTAAAAGAATATGCAAAATGACAAAAATCGAAAAGTAAAAAGTAAATTTAGAATGAGTGCATTTGCTTAAACCCAATAGTGCTACAAAACAAATAGGAGAAAGTGCTGTACTTAAAATATACATATAAATATTGCACTTTTTTATTCCTGTGATACTTTCTTAACATTGATACACAGTGCAGCACTACACATGGTAGTAATATTTAAACCAATGTCAACAAAAACAAGGTAGGACCACTATTTGGTTACTGAATATAAAACCATGTCCTTGATTAGACGATAGATAAAGCTTTTTCTACTCAATGCTCATCTTATGTGCGCCTTTATGTAAAATGTGTGATACTTCACTCTATTACTTCAACTATTATCAATGTATGTATTTATTATTATTTATGTTGTGTGTACTAACAAGAAATGGTGTTAGGGTTTGTTAATTTATTTTTGCGAAAGATAGTCATTACCATTATCATTGCTATAGTTCATCAGCATGCCACAAAAGACAGTCAAGAGCTTCTGATTATCCAGGTCAGTATTTTGGTACAGGGACTTAATGTGTTCAGCTACTATATGAGCCCCTCCTGCCAGGTCAACTGCACTCCTGCCCTTATCTGCAAAACAAAGAAGTCAAGACAATTTCAAACATAAAAAAAATCATCTGAAACAAATGCAAATTAAAGTAAATAATTCAAGTACTAAAGAAATTATACAACTCACCAGAAATTATGTGATCAGATTGTAACATAGACCATGGAATATTTATGGTGCTCAAAGTAAAAGCTAGTATTTGCTTATGCCTCAATGGCTTGAAGTACCTGGCTAACACATATTGGTATTCAGTAACTCCATCTTTTAAAAACATTGAAATGTACAGACGGGGTTCAAATTAAAGGAAAAACATTACGAATGCAGATGCTTCCATACAGGTGCACTGCATGGTACAATAAAGCAATTAACATCGAGTCATGTTCTGTGGTATCTTTAGAAATGTTGAGCAGGCCCAGTTGATTTAGATTTTGTATCAAGATGGCAAGAGGAAAAGACTGTAGTGACTTTGAAAGAGGGTTCACTGTTGGGCCACGGATCGCAGGAGATTCAGTCTCAAAGACTGCTCAACTGGCTAGTGTTTCAATAGGAGCAGTGACTAAAGTGACATCTGTATTTAGATCTATGGGAAAGACATGGGTAAATACGGTCAGCATTTGATGACTGTGACGTTTGTTAATTGGAAAACTCTTCCTCAGATAACGAATGTCAATGCAAGACGTGATCAGACTGTGTCGTCCAGAACGGTCCGTCGTCAATTACAGAGAGACATTATAGCATGGTTGGAATGCATAAACCCCTCATTACAAAGATTAATGCACGAGAGTTCCGTGGTGCAAAAACCATAGGCACGGGTCTACAGAGATGTGGGAAAAAGTGACATGGTCAAAAGTCATCCTTCAAGTGGGCGAGTGCATGTGTGGAACATGGTACAGGCCTAAATGCTTGACCCCTACAGTGAGGGGATCCGGTGGCTCTGTGTGTGTGTGTGTGTGTGTGTGTGTGTGTGTGTACAAATAGGTCTAAGTGATCACCTTTATCCTATGATGTAACATTTCTATCCTGATGGGAGTGGTCTCTTCCAGGATGACAATGCCCCCATCCATAGGGTACACGGGGTGGCACAAGCTGAATTGTTTGATGATTATGGAAATTATGTGAATCACATGCTATGGCCTTTGCAGTCACCAGAAAAGAATGACTAAATAGCTTGAACGAGTGAAATATAAAATGGTACAACACAAGAGAGTGCACAAATTTTGTAACTAATATTTCTGTTGCCAACTAGTGTGAGCCATGCCACTGGGCCTCAGGCCACTAGTGATCTACGAGAGCAAACTAGTATAACTATGACTTCAAGCTAGTAGGCTGTGACATAGTATGGTGTGGTACAAAATATACATGCTATTACTGGCCATAGCACACTACAAATGAAAGAAGAGCACATACAACTTCATGAGCGACTCAAAGACAAGACACTGATTTGAATGGGAAAACGGTGCGGAGAATGTACGGATGGTGCTGCATCAATGACAGGTCGATGGTTCGCCAGGTAAATCCTTGATAGGGCCCGAGATGCTAAATGGACAAACTGTTTCCTTTCTGACAGGTGGCTGCCAATAGGACAGGTCCTCAATCGCTTGTTTGAGTTAGAAAACTATGGATTTATTTTCCTAACAGAGATTAAGTCCCTACTGGCACATCACTAGGAGCACAAGAATAGTCTACATGGTATCGTAAAGGTTTGTCCCAAGATAAGACAGCAAAGAGACTTGCTCCCTCTGGGAGAGGGCAAAATTAATAATTAGCCATGCAGACCATGTCCTTTCCAGTGAATCCACTGAAATCCCTTCAGGCCGGCGTTATAAGGGTGCCTCTTTGGAGAACAAAGCGCAATAGGAGGTCCTTAATTCCTACCGCTATCAGGTTATTAAACGCAAACAGGAGTCTTTTTAAATGACTGAAATACACTTTACGAACTTTTAATATATATGAACAAATGTTCAAATTTTTTGGTTTATCTGCTGATGCTTTGTTTTCCTTATAATAATGTGTGTATGTTGATTTGTTGTCTCTGACATATAACTTCCATGTTTCACCAAGTCTGGGTGAGCTGCAAATGAATTGCCCTTCTTGGGATCAATAAAGTTGTCTGAATCTAAAACTATCACAATGTTAACTTCCTGCATCTTTGGATCAGAAAGGTCAGTGAGAAAAGTATAGGCATACACTATTGCTCAAAAGTACGGGGAACACCCAGAAAATGTCATATCTTCCATGAAAACCTACTTCTATTCATCAAATGAGTTGCAAAATGAATAGAAAATGTAGTCAGACATCGCCAAGGTGAGAAATAATGTTTTTTACTTGAAATGAAAAATATTAAACCCAATTGATTTTTTTGGCCTTCAAACTTTGCTTTCGTCAAAGAATCCTCCATTTCCAGAAATTACAGCCTTGTAGACCTTTGGCATTCTAGCTGTCAATTTGTTGAGGTGATCTGAAGAAATTTCACCCCACGCTTCATAAAGCACCTCTCTCTCACATGTTGGACTGACTTGATGGGCACTTCTTACAGTTCAATAGGGTTGAGATCTGGTGACTACACCGCTGGCCACTCCATTATAGACAGAACATCAGCTGACTGCTCCTTCACTAAATAGTTCTGGCATAGTTTGGAGCTGTGCTTTGGCTTATTGTCCTGTTGTAGGAGGAAATTGTTTCTAATCAAGTGCTGTCCACAGGGTGTGGCATGGCGTTGCAAAATGGAGCGATAGCCTTCCTTACTCCAGATCCCTTTTGAATTACACAAATAATATGTAAAAACGTATCAAATAATGACAAAGTAAAGCACCCATGTAACAAATGTCTCATTTTTAACATTTACCAACCAGATAAAACGATGGTTAGTATTGAAATTAACTTTTTTTATAAAAAAGGGAGCTGTGGCCTTCAATACATTTGAATTGCAGAGAGTAGTGTGTCACAACATGTTAGTTTGTTTCTCATAGGTTAGCTTGAGTTTTTATACACCAGTGAGGTTAAAGTCAGGAATAATATAATAAGAGACATAAAATTAATTTCTTACAGTCTTCATACAATAATAAGCCTAAGGTGAAGTGTACGTATCACAAATAGAGCTGGACCAAGATACTGTACCATGGCAATTATTTGGCAGATAATTACTGCAGCTTGAAATGTACATATACACAAAATGTAATAATATCTGAATACAATATTACAGTGCCTTTATACATTAAATAAGCATTTAAGCTTTATTGTACTTTCAACATCCTATTATGAATATTAGGGAGTTTCCCTCAGCTCCTGGCTTGAGATGATATTTTCATCAGCTAAACATGTTTTGAGCCTTAAAACACGAATCCATTTGTCAAACCAGCCAAATTATTATTTTTCATCAACCCAACATGTACCTTTATGCCCATCATGCCTTGTCCCCATTCCATTTCTTACGACTTGGGTTCATCCATTTGAACACTTTTCTTTTTCATTTATCATCACATTATATTGGTCACCAATAACATTGAAATGATGGAACATTTCACAGTGCTGACCAACGGATGTTTATACTTGTCTTTATAGGGGAGAATCAAAACATCCAACTTGTTTTTTGGAAGTGTGAACAGCTATCGCAGACCATTGAAAAAAAAACTCTAAAATGCCGTTATGCATGGAGCCTACCTTCGCACCGTCAGCACTCGCAGAATCCGAAGCGGGGGGAAAAAAATTGGGCCATGCTCTATTTTTATTACTTCTGCACAGCGGCAAGCTAGTCAGTGCCAAGCGCCATTCTAACAGGAACATCTGAGAATGTTGTATGTATGAAACTGACTGCAAATAGTCATGTTTCTTCAAGTACAAAAAAGAAAAAATGTCTGCCGCGTGCCATGATGACCACAAGCTCCTTAAAACTGTAGTCGTTTCTCACGCAAAGGTTTTCGGAAAAGTTGCCAGCCCTGCAGATCTTACATTTGACTACAGAACACAGAATCTGACATTGCAAAAATGTATTTATTTAGTTTTTGCAGATCTTGCAACATGCTAAGAGCGGATTGGAAATATGTTTAATCCACAATTGACAATGAATAATTTTTAATCGAGCTACCATTGAAACGGCAGTCTCCTGACATATTTTCTGTGAAGATGTGTCATTGTCAACTGTCTTCTAATTCAAATCATACCTGGAGCACCCTCTGAAAACTTCCAGCGGTTAGATGGATCAGTGATCTGTCGCATGCCTCAAACATCTTTTAATATTTAGTAAAATTGTTTAAATTAACTCTTACACGTTTGATTTAAATGTCTTGCATCTTAGTTACTGTGACATTAACGTGCTGTGGGAAAAAATAAGAAATCAAATTTAAGCCTGTACTTTTTTGAGCACATTCCTGACCTTGAAACACCACATTAAAATTCAAGCACTTTCAAGGACTTAAAGCCCCTACAAATCCTGAACAACAGTCCCTCCACAAAAACAAAATTCCTGACACAAGATGCCTACTTTGTTTTGTTTAGAGTTTACCTCACTACAAAAGAATTGGAAACCCGGCGCGATGTCTGAACTTAACAGTGGCTAACTTTCTAAATCTGTCGGTTCATGCAACTAAATTTATTTTCCATTGCCCAGGTGGTTATTTTGTGTAGATCAGTGTGACATAAAATCCCAATTTAATCCAATTTAATTTCATGAACAAGTCGACTTGATATACTTGCAAACACTCGTACTTTTTAAAAGCCAAAACATGTACATTCAGTTCCCTTTTTGTTAATTTAAAACATTAACTCTACATACATACACTATTTTAAATAAAAACATACATACACTATTTTAAATAACAAGATAACTGTCCCTTGGTGATGTAATCTAACACTTGCTGGCATAATCATCCTAATGTATAATGGATGCAATGTCTGGGCTTCTAGATAATTGCATCTATACCGCACGTCCTAATGTTCAATAAATGTGGCCACGAGGTCCTTGCCAAGAAGTTCTGTGGTTCAAATATCAAATATTTGCAATAGGCTATAGTAATGGTCCATAGTAGTGTTTTGAATGACTAGTTGCCATTAGTCGTGGAGCCTGTGCACATATGTAGTTTAAGAAAACCAAACATAACTACACAGTTGTTAGTCGTCCCAATTTATACAAGAGTACAATAAGTTTTGCGAGTTTATTGTTCTTAAAAATAACTAAAGTAGTATGGTCCTAGGTTCAGGCCAGCTACACCATCAGTTTAACCTAAATGCACACTGTAGAGCCTCGAACCATTCAAGGAAATGTTCTACTTACGGCTGTCGTAACAGATGTTTCCAAGGGCACGGCCTGTCTGTAACAAGAGGTCCTGGTCTGGAGAGTTGAGCAGCTGGACCAGTGGGGGGATTAGCCCAGCCTCAACGCAGGGACTACGCATAAACTCTGGAAAGACAAAGTGATGCAGAGCACAACAGTCATGCATATGAAATTACAACCAAAAACGACAAAAAAAACAAAAACTCCAAATCACCCCAAGACTAGTGAAATTAATGTTGCGATTTTTGTGCCACTAGATTTAAAAAGTGACCACATACGAAATCCAGCTTTTCATCCTATTTGAAACGCATTCGACCCCAAATGCTAACAAAATATTGGATTACAACTCATTTCAGTGTCAAATGCTCTATACATGTTGTGTTTGAAAAAATTGGCAAATTATGCTTTTACAATTGTGACAGTCAAAATAAACCACCGTACAAAATACTAAGCCGCCTCTATTTTGATATTACTTTAAATGTTCTGTCAACACAATTTTCCATGGTTGCTAGGCACGTTTTTGCTGTCAGAGAAATACCATAACTGACCAGGCAACTGAAACAATGTGATATTCATACGCATTTCCTATCTCAAAAGCTTATCGTTCTCTCTAGCTTTTTATTTATTTTTTAGTAATGGGTATTCACATTATCATTCACTGTCAGTGGTAACATGAGCAAGGTACAAATCCGAACTGTAGGCACCATAGCTTTAGCTTTACAGGCAACCCTAACTTCTCGATGCTCTCTAGGCCTCTGTTCAATAAACTCTGTTCTGAATCTTTAGGGTAGCTTCACACCATCTATACAGACTTTTATTAGCCTTTTGATGGAGGTACAAATAAGCTCTTCATCAACAAAGAATATTTAGTTGCTCAATTGTTAAATGACAACAATCCTGTGCTCAGGAGGATAGGGTATTCGCTAATGCTCAGGCAAGTTGGTAGTATTACTATTTTTGCCCGCACTATATGTTTGCAAAGACGGCAAATTTCTTAATTTAGGTAGCTTGTCGGTTGCATATGGTTTAATTCAAAAATAGTCCCAAATAGGGGCTTTAATAATATTTTTTATCAACGAGCTCTTCCATGATTGCATTTGCTAAAAACAGCATACGGAAGTGGAGACATGCGCAAATATTATGGCAATTGTCGGTTGTTGGGCAGGCCTGATATGATATGCATAACTGATATGCACCATCAGTGCTTGAGGGCATCTCCTCAATGCTGGAGTTGTTGATGTCCTACAGCCATGTTGAGTGAGAGTTAAACCTTGCTTGAGTGAGACTTTGCAAGAATTTTAAATCAAAAGTAACCAGCAACCCAAAGAGCCAACCTCCTGAGTCTCCGATTCCTCTACTAAGCCCCTCCATTAAAATGGTGTTCACACACGCCTGCGCACTAAGGCCCAATCGCAATACACCCCTTGCGCTAGCACTTAGCCCTACCCCTCTCCTTTGCACGTTGACTTGTAGGGGGTCTAGTGTCCCAATTCTTGTTGTGATGTAGGGGTAGAGCAAAGAGGTAGGACTACTTGGTCCTCGAAACAGAGATTTTCCAGAGACACTTGAAACCGAGGGTAATGAGAAATCTCCCAGAATGCCTTGCGAATTAGCAGCAAGATGGAAGCAAAACTTTACAAGCAATAAAAGAATACCACAAATAATTTTTTTCTTTGTTAATAAAGATTTATGGATTATTTTAGTTTCAAATTATATCATTGTATTATATACCTTTTCTTTATAACAAGCATACCAAAAAGTTTGGTAGTTGGCTGCTGTTTCTAGCTAGTTAGCTAACGTTTCAACATAGTTTAAAGGCTGATTCATGTCGTATTACCCCCCTTGATGATACATCTATTTATCAACCGAAAATGTACGCAAATTCAGCAACAAAGTTGCTGCACTTGCTTCCGCTCCTCTAAAATCAATGCACACTTGCAGGGTAGTAGCCCGAGTTGCTAGCCTACAGAACAGTGCTTTTCTATCATAAAGTGGCCTGGTTATGGAGTAGTGTTCTTTTTTATTTGATGACTTGTTTGATGGATTGATAGTGTAAAATATAAGTTGTGAACGAATCGTGAGCGTCCTTGCTTTTCTATTGCTGCTATGCTGGCTGTTTTCAGTATGATTCATCTGTCCTTACATGCCAACATTAATATACGTGTTTTTTGATAATCTGGGCTTGTCCCCCTAATTAATAGTTTATGGTATTCGCAAGCAATAGCATTGGTTTCTTTGAAATCTGAACAATCTGAACAAAAACAGGCTATATAGCCTGGCATTTTATGGATTATTGATCTTTTGATAGGAGAATGGATACATGGTTAGTCAATGTGATGTTGTAATTGACGAATAATTGTCTTACTTCTTCCTTTTTTGCAGAAATAAAGTGAACATCTTTATGATATATTTTTTTCATCTAACACGTGGCCATATCACCCAGTTCTGACATATGCATAATGCATTTTCATTGATTTGTTTTCTTTCAGGAGATTGTAGAGTTCACATTTGAGTGCTGACAGCAGAGCCCAACCCCTCCACTTTAGGCACAGCTTCTTCATGGCAGCCTCTCCCATGTCTACCCCAAGCCCCCCCCAACCCCTTCACTAAAAAAATAAGAAGAGGAAGACAAATCCCATGGTGGATCTTTTAACACAGGAAAGTGCTAAAGAGCAGAAGCGCCATGAGGAGTGAGGCAAAAACAGAGCGGTTCTTATGCCGAATTTGAGCAACAAATTGATAAAATGCCGAACATATAATTTCATGTTGGCTTGGCTGTTGTGTGGAATTTGTTTCCCCTTGCGTTACACAAGTTTCTGTTTGTGGGATAGCTCATTTGTTTACTTTGTGATTTTACTATTGAGATGTTAGTAACCTCAGAAGCACACGTTCTATTTTTATACTTTCTTTTTATATATGACATTTTGGTACATTCACATTAAAAGCACAATGTACCTTTACACCTGAATTGATATGACAATGTGCAATGTTAGGCGATAAGAATGCAACAGTGAACATTAAGATGACTGTGATGCCAATGGACTAATAAAAAGCAATATTTTTTGTTTGTGAGCATGAATAACTGATTCTTATGTTAATAATAACTGAAGTGCCCAGGTGTCCATTAATGGGCTCCTTGTAAGGTGTGGTTAGTCAGATTGGTGTGTTCAAATAGGGATAGCCACCATCACCCAGAAGAACCTAACCTGTGGGAGGGTACCGTCTTGCCCTGTGAAAGCTACTGTTCTTCAAGATGCATGTCTATTCTGTCTATTCTGTGCTGTAGAGGGGGTTTGGTCCTGATATGGCAGCCATCTATTGCACCCACAATGTTGTTGAAGGCAGGGCTTCGTAATGGCTTGACAGGATGGGCATATTGTGACTCAACTTGCAGTATGATGTAGGATGACCAGTCTAGAAAAAGAAATAATTTCACATAATTTAGTAAGAATCGGAAGTACTTTCACAAGGTGAAACTGGGGGGGAAATTCATCACTTCCCCAAAGCAAACGCATATGGCACAAACACGTTAATAGCTACATACAATGCATGTGTATGGTATTTTATCCTGTCAGACCTGCATACAGATCATCACAAAAATCACTAAAGTAACTGTTGGTTTATATGACATTATGTGTGTATCACAAACGGGTTGATCCAACATTAACGTTAGTTACCAAGTCACTATACTTGCTAGCATGTTGTGTAGCTAGGTTAACTACAGCAAAACTTGTTTGCTTTTACGCCTGTGAACACTGGTGGATCTGTTTGAGTTGACATTGCAGTGTTAATTTTCTTAAATTTCACAGACTGGCTGCTGACAACTGCAAAAGGATGCCCAAGCAAGAGAAATCACTAGACACGGCTGAAGACGGCATTGTGAGATTCGAAATGTCCGGCAAGAAACTTGTCTTGTTTATTTATGTGAACGCCATCCACAACTACTGATGACGTATTAGGGTCATGAAGTGTCGTCCCATTTCGTAGGGACAGATTTCCACCCATAACCATTATAACTCTGTTCCGAGAGGCAAGTCGAAAAGCGAGGGGCACTTGAAAACGAGGGATAGAGGTAAAGATTTTGATTGGGATTATGACTTGCTCGTTAGCAATGATGAAGAATTGAACAGGTTATTTACCAGAGCTATCAAGGGCAGGACTGAAAATGTGGGCTTTGAAGAAGGATTGAAAGATTGATAGAGAATTAGAGTTCTCAATGGACCGAAAAACCCCAACCCGGACCAGCCCGGTAGAGTTGTGACCCAATACAAGAACGGCCCGAATTTGTTATCTGAATTCCCGACCCGAACCGAGCCTCAGTTCTCTTTTGGTCCAGTGTGCCTGCATGCCCTGTATAGTTGGATGCAGCTGTCAGCGGGAAAAACAGCGCAGAGAGGAGACTTTTTCTCCTATTTTCTGCCAGATAATTAGTGTGAGTCTGGGCGAGGCGATCACGCAGAAAATTTAAAGAAGAGACGATCACGTAAGTGATTTGGGGCGGAGTAAATGACGGGGGTGAGCAGTGCTACTATGTAGCACAAACCAATCTTCTGAATGTCAGTGAGAAGAAATAAGCATAAAACCTGCTGTGGCTAGCAGCTTAAGTAATCTGACTATAGAAAAGCGGGCGCAAGCTGAATAGCGGACAGTGACGCAATAGAAACATCAATAGCCTACACACGGTGGTCCACCTTGATGGCAGACTAATAATAGATTTTCTAGAATAAAAACAGGCCAGTGAAGAAGTTATTTTTTGGTGCCCCGATTGAGTTAATGACCAAGCAAATCACAAAAACCTAGTACGAACTTTTATATGCTGCTATGGTCAAAGCAACAAAAAAAAAAGTCTTACCATTTTTTGCGACTTCAGCTATGACGTTGGCTACTTTAGGAGTCCATGAAGACCTGGGGTTGAGTAACTTGGGTAGCTGTGGGAGAAAACCCATCTGAAGTATCTTCTCACTTGCTTCAGCATCTGGGAGAGGCATCAGACATATTGAATTAAAAACAATTAAGCAGGGATCTACATTGGATTGTTGTCACTCTGCAAATAAATAAATGTAAACACAAACATTTGGCTTTACACACTGCACAACACATTTGCAAGCCACATATTAAGTCTCCTGTAATTTGAAAGATTCAGTAGATTATTTCAATGTATCACCTCCTGAGTCTTATTCCAAGCCTTAGCCTGTGTTACCCTTGGGGCTTTAAGCCTTATCCAATGCTTCAAATTTTTCAAGTAACATTTTAACCACTAGGTCAGTGTGGTCCTCTACAATCGCAGGCAACATGCACTGAAAAAGTGTTCTGTGCCAAATAAGATGACTAGTCAGACAAAGAGAGAGCATGCATAACATACTATGAACCAGTCTAATAAAAGATAGTATTAAAAGTGATTTAAGTTTGAAAAATAGTTTGAGCAGGAACAGATGGCCTAAAGGACTTAATCATGATTGTGAGTCACATGTCAATAATAACCTTTAACCTATTAGCGTGCACCCATCAGCGGCCATTCTCATATTTTAAACATTTGTATGTGTTTTAATGATTTGCTGTATTAAAAGTAACTAGTAAACCCTTGTCTTTTTAACCATCAATGCTGACTCACAGTGATTAAACTGTGATAAAATGAATCACGTCTTTGCATAAGCCAAGAGTGCCATACTGTAAATCTCCGGAGTGTAGACAATAAATGTCTGAAAACATCATGATTGTTATATATTTTGCTAGCTTTCTTCTGCATAAAGGACACACTTGCACAATTAACAGCTGACCAGCCAATTTTCCAATTAGTGTTTTATTTATGATTTAAAACGAGGGGATGGTATATGGAAAGGGGTGCATAACAAACATTTTTATTTAAGCCTTTTCCTCGCATTTACCGATCACCGATTCTTCTGGAATTCACTGCAGTAAGCCTATAGGCCTAACATGGCAATAAATGGTCTCTAGAATCACTTGAAAGCCCTCTGCTGGTTGACTTACTGTTGTGAGCTAGTCCTCTGAGAAGGCAATCCAGGCAGCTCTCAACGTTGTCATTGCGGCTGTCCACTGTGGCTAGCTGCATCGACTTTAGGACTTCGCTTAGGTTATCTTCAAAGAAAAAAAGATATATTTGCAATGAGTATCACATACAGTGGGGGAAATAAGCATTCAATATGTCAATTTATTTTGTAGTAATTATATTTCCAATGCAGCTATTTATGTGAAATTTGGACCAGACATTGGTATTAACTCAATACAACTTAACAGATAAATAAATTATCACATTCCAATCAATAAAAAAGTTATGGGCAATAAAGTGGGATGAAATATGAAAAAAGTATTGAACACAGTAAGAGAAAGCACTAAACCAGCTGCTTTTCCTACCTGTGCTATTACTGCAGATTGTTCAAAATGCTACTACAAGATTGTTAACAAGACCAAAAAATATGAACATATTACACCAATTCTTAAATCACTAACTACCCTGGGTCACTGTGTATTTGGGCCAAAATACTAAAATACCGACACACAGATACAGTATTCTGAACCCTCTAGACCCCTCAGGTCAATTAGAACAGGTCTCATAACCATTTCAAGAGTAAAAAAAAAACTAAAAAGGTGAAGCAGCGTTTAGCTACTATGCAACAAATAGCTGGAACCAACTTCCGAAGATCTGAGACTCGCTCCAAGCCTGACTACTTTTAAATCCAGATAAAAAAAATTCTCTCTATTGTCCCCGCTTACCCACCAGTTACCAAAATGCTCATAACTGTTGAACCAAACATGCTAACGTCTAATCTGTTGGAAGTTATATGCCCCACATCATAGGTGTAGACAGGGTGCGATTTGTCAAATTTCCAGAGGGGAGGATAAAATTCCAATGACTGAGGGAGGGGGTTGTCATGGAATGATTGGCCAAATTGGTCATTAACCCATTTTCTTTACCTTTCAAAGTTACCTTAATGTACATTTTCATTGCTGTTGAAATATAACATGGTCAGATATTTTACCACCCCCCTTGTTATCGTTTAAACAATTCGACCACTGCCGATGCCTACATGCACGTATGGCAATAAACCAGTCAAAATAGGTCCTGAAATTGCTTTGTTATTTATATGTTTACGGAAACAACAGTGTAAACATTTTTTTTTATGTTTGTCTATAATTAAAAACATACAGTGCATCCGGAAAGTATTCATACCCCTTCACCTTTTCCACATTTTATTACGTTACAGCCTAATTCCAAAATGGATTAAATAAAAAAAAAAATCTCAACATTCTAAATACAATACCGCATAATGACCAAGTGAAAAAGTTTTTGGGGAATTTTTTGCAAATGTATTAAAAATAAAAAAATAAATATCACATGTACATAAGTATTCACACCCTTTGCTGTGACACTCAAAATTGAGCTCAGGTGCATCCCGTTTCTACTGATCATCCTTGAGATGTTTCTACAACTTGATTGGAATCCACCTGTGGTAAATTAAATTGATTGGACATGATTTGGAAAGGCACACACCTGTATATATAAGGTCCCACAGTTGACAGTGCATGTCAGAGCACAAACCAAGTTATGAAGTCCAAGGAATTGTCTGTAGACCTCCGAGACAGGATTGTATCGAGGCACAGATCTGGGGAAGGGTAAAAAAAAATTTCTGCAGCATTGAAGGTCCCAACGAGCACAGTGGTCTCCATCATTAGCAAATGGAAGACGTTTGGAACCACCAGGACTCTTCCTAGAGCTGGCCGCCCGGCCAAACTGATCAATCGGGGGAGAAGGGCCTTGGTCAGGGAGGTGACCAAGAACCCGATGGTCACTCTGACAGAGCTCCAATGTTCCTCTGTGGAGATGGGAGAACCTTCCAGAAGGACAACCATCTCTGCTGCACTCCACCAATCAGGCCTTTATGGTAGAGTGACCAGACGGAAGCCACTCCTCAGTAAAAGGCACATGACAGCCCGCATGGAGTTTGCCAAAAGGCACCTGAAGGACTCTCAGACCATGAGAAACAAAATTCTCTGGTCTGATGAAACCAAGATTGAACTCTGTGGCCTGAATGCCAAGCGTCATGTCTGGAGGAAACCAGGCACTGCTCATCACCTGGCCAATACCATCCCTACAGTGAAGCATGGTGGTGGCAGCATCATGCTGTAGGGGTGTTTTTCAGCAGCAGGAACTGGGAGACTAGTCAGGATCAAGGGAAAGATGAATGCAGCAATGTACAGAGAGATCCTTGATGAAAACCTGCTCCAGAGCGTTCTGGACCTCAGACTGGGGCGAAGGTTGACCTTCCAACAGGACAACGACCCTAAGCACACAGCCAAGATAACAAAGGAGTGGCTTTGGGACAAGTCTGTGAATGTCCCTGAGTGGCCCAGCCAGAGCCCAGACTTGAACCCGATTGAACATCTTTGGAGAGATCTGAAAATGGCTGTCCACCGACGCTCCCCATCCAACCTGATGGAGCTTGAGACGATCTGCAAAGAAGAATTGGAGAAAATGCCCCAAAATAGGTGTGGTAAGCTTGTAGCAACATACTCAAGAAGACTTGAGGCTGTAATTGCTGCCAAAGGTGCTTCAACAATGTATTGAGTAAAGGGTGTGAATACTTATGTACCTGTGATATTTTAGCTTTTTTATTTGTAATATATTTGCAAAAAATTCAAAAAACCTTTTTCACTTTGTCATTATGCGGTATTGTGTGCAGAATGTTGCGGATTTTTTATTTATTTAATCTATTTTGGAATTAGGCTGTAACATAATAAAATGTGGAAAAGGTGAAGGGGTATGAATACTTTCCGGATGCACTGTATCTTATTGAACAACCAACTGAATAAGTTTAAGTGTCATATTATGGTGTCCAGTATTATTTGAAAGCTGACACCTTGCAATTTCTTATAAGGTCTGCTAATTTGCTGTGTTGGGATAATCGGATGTATAAAATATACACTTGGCCTAAGTGTTCATCATCTTTTAATTAATCTTTAAAATGTAATACATCAAATTTCCAATGTCAGATATTTGAAACTGGATATTCAATCAACATGATGTCTGTCATGACTGGGCAAACTTTTGAACGCAAGTGTTCCCATTGCAAAAAATGCAAATGTACCTGCTTAACACTGGCCTCTGGCTCTCTCGCTGTTCATGGGACGGTGGAATTATACACACACATTTTACTAAACTAACCTAGCAATCCTACCTATCCATAAAGAGATCTTGCAGGTTTAACCCAAATTGGGTGGCTAGTTGTGTCTCCGTCACATCTAGAGCATGAATTGTACGTGATGCTAGCTAGTTAGTTAAAAAATAAAGATAACGCTAAGAACGTGCTCGGCCAAATATCAATCAGAGTACTTTAAGATAGGTAAGATAAGATATTTGACTGATTACCGGGGTATCTAGATTTCTCATATGCCCATTTGGCTTTGCCTATATATGTCTTATTGCAAATGCTAGCAAGACGAAATCAAAGCAACCACTCCAACTATCTTAGTGCTGTCTCAATGTTGCTCTTGGAAAAAGTTTGTTATCTGAAGGCAGGCCGGTGCACGCTAAGAGATGGAATAGCCAGCATTTCAGCCATTCCAATTTATACAGTCAAACTTCATTATCCGCCTCCAGTTAAACAAAAATCCATTCAATGTATTTTATTTCACGTTAGTCGTGCTGGTACGGTTTGGGTGATTTTACATTGTTTTTCTTTGAGCAAAAATTAGACAGAATATATTTGCAATTTTAATCATACATAAAAGGTCACTAATTGAATCACTACTGTAAGGTGTCTAACTATCTAATGTTTGCCTCTCCTCTGCCCTAGACTCCCTTGCCCCATTGAAAACACGCCTTGTCTCCTTTTCCCAAACAGCTCCTTGGTACACTCATGCCCTCCGTGAGCTCAAAACCATTGGGCGCCATCAACGAGCGGCTGTGTAAAATGACTGGACTCAGTGCACACCCAACTTTACTCTGACCACCTACATAACTACAAATTAAAACTCTGTGCTTCTGAATCCTCCTACTACGCAAACCTAATCTCTGCAGGGAAAGCTAACACCAGAGCCCTCTTCTCCACAGTCAGCCACCTATTACAGCCACCAAGCACCCTCACTTCTAATATCTCCAATGAAAACAGCACTGCCTTCCTGAACTTTTTTCCACCAAAATCAACACCATCCACCTACAGGTGGCCTCACCTGCCACCCCATCAGAAGAACTAGCCTGGATGGTCCCACCAGCTCTGTCACTCGCCAACTCCCTATCTGACTTCACCCCTTGCATCTGTGTTCTTTATCTCAGAGCTCATCCTCAAGTCTAAGTCCACTACCTCAGCTAAGTCTAAGCTAAGTCAGCGTGATCCTCTCCCCACAAGCCTGATTGCCAGACATCTCCCCCTTGATAACAGCAATAATCAACTCCTCCCTCAAATCTGGAACTGTACCCCCCACTCTCAAACTTGCCGCAATCTCACCCATCCTCAAAAAACCTGGTGAGCTTGAGGGGGTTGTTGCTGCTCAACTTCAGTCCCACCTTGACTCCAATAACCTTCTTGAACCATTTCAATCAGGTTTCCATCCAAAACACAGCACCGAAACAGCCCTGGTTAAAATCACCAATGACCTCGTCTGTGCAGCTGACTCAGGACTACTATTCATCCTCATCTTCCTTGACCTTAGTGCCGCCTTTGACAACATCTCCCACTCAGTACTCCTGGAGCGGCCGACTGGCATTGGGACTACTGGTGTCGCACTCTCCGGGTTCTCATCCTATCTCGCTGATAAACAACAGTTTGTGCAGCTGGAGAACCACAGGTCCAAAAGTGCTGCAGTTGCACAGGGTGTCTCCCAGGGGTCAGTATTGAGTCCACTCCTCTTCAACGTCTACCTCCTTCCCCTGGGGTCTATCCTCTGTCATCACGGTGTCCACTTCCATTGTTATGCTGATGACACCCAGCTCTATATCTCTACCCAAACCCACCACTGCCCTCCCTCCCTCCTCCCTTACTGACTGCCTTCAGGACATCAAGAGCTGGATGAGTCGGAATGTCCTGAAGCTCAACGGCAGTAAAACGGAGGCCCTGCTAGTTGGATCCAAAGCCACTCAGTCCAAAGCCACTGTCCCTAACATCATGACTGATGGCTTCCCTGTACCCACCTCCTCCCCAGTCAAGAGCCTCTGAGATATCCTCGACAACACTCTCTCCTTTGCCGCTCACATCAACTCCATAACTCGGGACGCATTCTTCCACCACGCATTTGTATCCTCCTGGCCCCCACATACATATCTGACCTCCTTCAGGACTATACCCCGTCGTTCCATGCGCTCCTCATCGTCTGGCCTTCTGACCATTCCCCCCTCACGCCTCAGCACCATGGGTGCTAAGGCTTTCAGCTGTTCTGCACCCAAGCTCTGGAACAGCCTTCCCCCACGTATCCAACAGTCTGACACTTTATCATCCTTCAAGTCTTAACTAAAAACTAATTTATTCAATTTGGCTTACTCACTGTAATTGCTCCCTTGTACTGTACCCGGCTGTCTCCCCTTGTTTATCAGTGTTTTCACTAATGTGCCATTATGGTTTCCATTGTTGTTTCCTACCCTACACCCCCTTTTGTATTGTTATTCTGTTGCTGAATTACTTTTATTTGTTATATTTCATTTTCATTCATATTGTTTATTGTAATTGTAATATTTACTGTAAGGTGACCTTGAGTGTCTTGAAAGGCACCCTCAAATTAAATGTATTATTTTTATTATTATTATTATAATTGGTCGAAAATATTTCAAGGGGGTAAACATTTATCCCAGCAGGGGATGGATATTTACATTGCAGTGCCAGGGATAGAAAGACCAGAGCCAGGGAAATCTTCGCCATATACACCCCCCCCCCCCACCCATAGTTGGGTGGGCTGCCATATATATTAGGTGGGCAATATCACAGGGAGTCAGAACAGAAGATACCTGCATGAAGATTGTCGGCTCAAATCCTGGGCCAGATGACACAATTCCATTCATTTATGCACAATCTCCCAGGGTTAAGATCACATATTATATATATATTACTGTTTATATATTTCTGTGCTTATGACAAAAATCCTGGCCTCTGGATAAATATGGTGGCCAAATATTTTTGTAATAATTAGTATGAGAAATCAATTTGATAAAGTACGACTACCATCAAATAATCATAAAGATATATTTGAAATAATACTACTACTTCTCTTCAATGTATTTGATAACGTTTATATGTCTAATGTAATATGACCACACCACAAACGTTTTTGCATTTCAACTTCATATTTCTGGTACAGAACATATTTTTGGAATTTGTGGTCTCGGCTGGAAAGGGTTCATACATATAGCTTTACAATGTAGCTACTTACCCATTTTAGCTTGCGTCTGATGTTTCTTATTTAATGTCCCAAAAGATATTTTGGAGGTTGGCTTAGCCTATGAATGTTCGTGACTTTAACGTTAAGTACTACTACTAGTTAGGAAATGCAACGCTTGTGAGAGTATATGGTTGCTAACTGTGATTTGAGAAAAGGCGAGGCCCCGCCAGCTTTCGTTTCAACTGCATGCAAGCCAGATGAGTCAGGTTAGGATACGATATTTAGTACACCCTACGAGACCCAGCTGTGGGTGCTTGCTAGCAGGACTTACGATCTACCAACGCATTAACGCTTTCTTTAACTGCGATAGCGTAGCTACTAACCAGTGCCTTCAGACTACTCTATCTATCGCGTTTGACAAATGTGTTAGCTCCCTGGCGTTAGCGTCAGCAGGCACGATAAATTATTATACTCTGCTGAAATAAAGTGTTCGATTTGTTCCTAAATCTGATTGTGGTCAGTTAATTTAATATCCAGCGCATATAATTATATTGGCAATTTCTGTCTGAAAGCTAGCTACCTATGCAACCTAACTGTTGACGGTAACATGTGTAATCTCTGGTAGAAGGTGCTGATTTCCGTAAGCGACTGTGTTCTGCCTGAAAGGCGACACTTCTTCTTCTTCGAATTGTTATTGGCGATTGGAAACCAACGTTTGGAGCATTACCGCCATCTACTTAACTGGAGTGTGGCTAGGAAAGGTAACGCTAAATCCTAATTTCTTAAACCCTGTCTCCCTTAAATAACCAAACACAAATCTATACCTTACATCTTTCACTGAATTACCAAGCGGTTATCTCTACATTGAATTCCTTGATTCATATTTGCCCTTGTTAGCACACTTGAAATGGAAAACCTCCCCCTGGAGGCCAAAAACAAATACAACTCTGATCTGATTGATGAAGGCAAAACTAATCCTAGACAGCTATTCAACACAATCAACCAAATGCTGAGTCTACTGAATGACTCCTCCCTCTTGGAGTCTACAGACATCTGCACCAGTTTCCTGGATTTGGAAGCTATTCATGACCAGTTCCATCCAGCCTTCAACCACAACAGCTACTCTGCTGCTGAATGTTTCCAATAAATGTCCTTTCTTGTGATAAATTACTTTTATTGACCTCTCAGAAGCCTTTGATACCGTCACAACATCCTCCTTGACGGCCTGGATAGGCTCCTGGGCATCATCGTTGCTGCCGATGCATGGTTCAGGTCGTATCTATCTGGCAGGTACTATCGGGTGGCTCTAGGAAAGGCCCTCCCCTGCATCAGTCAGCCAGGATGTACTACAGGGCTCGTCCTGGGGCCTATCCTGTTCATTATCTACATGCTTCCTTTGGAAAAATTATTCGCATGGACTCAATTTCCAAACCCAACACAAACCTCACTCCCCCTTACTCACAAACTACCTACTTGAAATAAAATCCTGGATGTCCCAAGATTTTCTGAAGCTCAATAGTAGCAAGTGGAGCTGATGATTGTGGCTCCTCAGGCTCTGCTCAAAAAGGTTGGTGATGTGGTCCTCACAATTCACGGCTCTTCTATCTGCTCCTCTGCCAAGGTCAGAAATCTCTGTGTGATTTTGGATTCCACCCTCTCCATGAAATCTCATAATAAAGCTGTCACCAAGTCTGCCTTCTTCCATCTGAGAAACATCTCCAGACTCAGACCATTAATAACAGAAGCAGTTGCTGAAACATTAATTCATGCTTTCATCACCTTATGCCTTTATTACTGCACTCCTGCGCAATGGTGTCCTATTCAGGGCATTAAAACCTGCAAAACCAGACTCAGCTCCATGTGGGACAGAGTGTTCAGTGCTGCTGCCATGATTCTCTGGAATTCCCTTCCCCCTGCAATTCAGAACTCCGACTCCGTTAACATTTTAAAATCTTGTCTCAAAACTAACTTGTTTTCCTTAGCTTACCCCGAGTGCATTCCCTCTGACTTTATATTTTTATATTTATATAACTTTTTTTTATAAAGGTCACCGTGACGTTGACAAAAGAACAAAACAACAAGAGAGCAAATATAGACAGAGCCGTCACATGCACCTTCATGTAATGCAAAGAACACAAACACAGGAACTAAAATACTAACTAACAGGTACTCCCAATAATATTACCCAAGTGCTCACACTGACAATGACAGCCAAGCCAAAACACACAGGGTGGCCATCTAGTGGCCACAACAGTTCCCTCAACACATGACCTTGCATAGAACAAGTAAATATTATCCCAAACCTTTGTTTTTAAATTCTGCTTAAATAATTGACAAAAAATCAAGGACACAATTATATTATATAATATAATAATATATTATAAGAATATATTTGACCAAATACATTATTTGTAATCTACCTCAGAATCATTTATTACTGTGTAATAATTTTTTCTACTCGTTCAAATTATGATTTACGAAACACAAGTTTATTCTTGCAAACAGAAATGAGAAGTGTTTCTGTGTGGATGGCAAAAACACATTTGTGGATTCTTTTTATTAGCACAAATTGAGAGTTGTGTGTTAGTGGATTATATTTACGAGTCTGTGTTTGTTTATATTTGATAGAAATCTACCTCCATAAAATATCACCTACTCCGAAGTTGAATTTAGACACTAAAGTTTCCCAGAAATCGTGTGCCTTGTTCAGGTGCATGGGTGGATCTACCAGGGTGGCATTTGCCACCCTATAAAAGGCCTTGCCACCCCAGTTATTTATTGTAATCGAATTATGTTCTAGATACTTATGATGCTAATCTCAAACCTTGAATAAAAATTTTGGAATCTAAGAAACCATGTCAGTTACCCCTTCACTGGTAAACCTCCTGCAGCCTCTCCCTACTTTTCATATATGTAAATGTTATGGGCCTACTTATAACGCTAACACAAGGTTAACTCTAATTTTGTTGTGTTCTCTTTGCATTTTCTGATGTCGTTTTGGGTGTTTCTTAAATGTTTACTAAAATTCAAGCTAGCTAGCCAGTTAGCTATGCGAGAGGTAGGTCTATGTGTTCTTTCTTGTCACGTTAGCAAAGGAAACATTGACTTAATTTGCTAGTACTTCAAAAAAAAAATGTGTAAACACTAAAAATAAATGAAAAATACTTGAAAATACTGTCATTATGTATGTTCACTTTAATTTATGATCAAATAAATTAATTATTGCATCACTGAAGATGGACTTGGTAATTCTTGAACGTAGTGTACCTTAAAGCACACGCTTTGACTGCCCAGATAAAGTTTATTTAAGTTTATTAGTTTATATAAACGTCATAATATTTTTACAAAGTGATCTTTAAGTACTGTACATGTGGATACAGTTTATTTGGCCCTCCAACTCAAATTCATGTATCTAAGGAGACATAAGGCGTGGTAACTAAATCTGTGTTAATTTTGCTATCTCACAAGCTCTAAGTAACTTAATGGAAAACCAATAATTTTACTTGTAATTACAATAATGTTTATTGTCTAAAGTGCAAGCGATTCAATGAGGATATAGGCCTAAATAGCTGTGTTACTATATAGCCCCCGCTTGCGACGAATGCTCCAGTCTCCACAATATGCAAAATCTAAATTAATGCCATGCATTTCCATATTGTCTTCACCACCATATGCAAATATTATTGCGTTCAATTAGTACATTGAAGCACATTTCACTCAAAGATGCTAAATTCACCAGTTTACTATAGTATTAAGACTTTAGACTTTTTTGGGTCTGTTACAAAACATGCTTAAGACTTTAATTACGTTCTTTTATTTCACCCACAATACACTACAAGATGAAAAAATAGGTAACCATTGGTCTGAAAATATCACGTATAAGACTATATCAAATATACAGCAACTAAGCTCACAGTTTAAAGGTGTGTTGGAATGCTTCAGTATGCAATTGAAGTTAGCACACAGCTAAAAAACACTCAGCCTCACACACATATCCTTGTATAGCCCAGTTTTTTGAAAATGTCAAAACTGGTATCAGTAATTGGACTTCTTCATTAGTCAATTGAAATTGAAACAGCTTTCAAATTACAAAGCAGTGTCAGCAATAACATTTTAAATATTGGCTTGTATTGTTGCCCCTTATGTTTGAGTATGAACATGTACCTGGGTGGGGGTATTCAGACATGAATTTACTATATAGTTGTGGCACAATTATATATAATGCCAGCTACAATAAGCTTGCATTGAAGTTTGTTGGTCAGCTGACTTTCATAGCAAAACGACTAGGATAGCCTAATTTATTTTACGTACAATTACTAATGTTAGCTGACAAATGTTGTGGCCAAATTTGGGCATCCTAGCGGCTGTTCCGGCCTGGGATGTTGTTCAGGGGTGAGGGGACGATCAGAGCGAAGGCCAGGTCACCAGAGAGATAAGATGTGCCTTTGGAGACACTGAGACAAGAAGTTTTGGGTTTAAGTCATAACATTAAGTCATGTCTTAAGTTTCCTGCGTACGTGTCTTTAGATATGCTGATTATGAACATGTGATCCATCTTGTCCAATGAAACGAATGTTTATCTCATAGACCCATCTACTCATTAGAACCTTGTCAACTAATCAGAACTTACTATGTTGTTAGACTGATCTGACTGTAGCGTTTTCTCTGTGTACAAACTCTGACTCAGACTCTGTAGTCATCAATAAAATTGTACTCGATCTTTTCATGGTTTCTCCTTCTCATTAATTGGTTATTTTCTGTCATAGATTGAAATTATCCATTACACACATTACATAACAATACAAAGTTACAAAAGAAAACATGGGACAATTGTAACAAGGGGCAATTGTAACATCTCAAATTGCACCAGTCAGAAAGGACACAGAACCATGAAACTGATTATGCTCTGTGGTGATCCCTCTCTGCCTGCCAAAGGACAAACTGATGACTCATACTAGTCAAAGTTTTTCTGATAAAGCTCCTTTTTGAGCTGTGAAAGTAATTTTTGACATTTCCGGTGTTTTCCCCATACTGTCTTAACCTTTAATGCATCTGCATTTAAATCTGTCTAGTTTTTATGACCATTCTGTTGTCTAACATTTTGATATCTTTCTCAAATATTAGCTAGCGTTGTTTCTAGCAAGCAAGGTAGCTTGTCATGGGTGGTACGGTTGGGGGTAATTGTAACGCTGTGTTACAATTGACCACAACACCATCAAAACGGTGTCCGGCTTAGTAACGACATCCAAAAATATATGTTTTTGGCTAATAATTTAAGAAAACAGTTTTGTGTTCAGTATAAATGTGTATTTATACAATTATATTTTCTATTCTGTGGCATAGTCCCTTCACGTGGGGGCAGATGTAACATTTGACAAGCATGTTTTTAATCACTATTGTGATTCTAACGGTGCTTGTAAATACATTAAAATACGGTCAACAAATAGAACACAGATGCAATTTACCTACATACATAATTGCATCCAAATAGTTGAAGAGGTTTTTGAGTAATGACTTCAAAACCATTGCTCCCGGTCTCCCATACTCCGTGCTTCAACTATTTAATCTTCCCTCAAGTTCCCTGGCCTGGTGGGTTGGCAAAATGACTGTGATTGGCAGGATGGCCGTTCAATCAATCTAAATGGACGAATAGGTTTTCATGTGTGGGGAACTCATTATCTGAAGTATTGTTTTTACAGATTTTAGTTTCCTTTCATCCATGACAATCTCAGGAAAATGGGGGGGGGGGGGGGGGGGGGGTCACGTTTCTATGAAAGTTCGGATGCGAGGCGCCTGATATATTTAGGCCTACACATATATTTACATAATGTATATTTGTCGGAGTATGTAAGAGAACTACAATTTGGTGTTGCCCCGCCATTAATAATTTTCTAGATTTGCCACTGTTCAGGTGTGTTAAGATAGACTTTCGTCTGTCACCTCTCCACAGTGGATCATCCTGGGCCTCTGGCCATGTTTCATGGAGTTGACGATGGATGATGTATTTCAAAAAAATAAATTAAAACATCAACAGAACGTGCAAACTCAAGGGCTTTGAAGCATTTATTTGTTAAAGTTATGCCAAGCAGAAAGCATTGCCTTTTTTAGAGTATTTAGCTATTTTGTGAAGCTATGACTTTGTATTTTTAAGACGATTATTTATCATGTTCAATACCCTGTTGGCTCTGACAAAATAACAGAGTCGTAAGACTTGGGGGAGGGGCATCCATATACTATTGTTGTGTAGCGTAGCCTACAACGAGATTCTCGAGGATTAGGCGCGATGCTATTTCCCGGTTATACTGTAGCCATTAATTTCCCACGTGTAGTGAACACATCATTCAATCATACGTATCTGCCTTAATGCTACCGTTTTGGGATTCTCTGCGATATTCTAAACAACCATGCGATGAAAATTCTGTATCCTGACTCCCGGTCATCACTTTTTCAAGGTGAGTCATTGATACATTTTAATGAACGACACAATGAAATGATGATTGCGAAATGTTACATTTTAATACATTGCCCTTGGCTACATAATCATTCAACAGCCTTTCGAACACATTCACTACCAATACACAGTGACATTTACGTCGTTTAATAAATTGCCCAATTGCCATATGAAAGGTTCGCAAATTGTAGCCTACTAGTTATTTGGGAAATTATTACAGATTTAATACAAATGTGCCACCATCGCTGTTCTTGGCAGCAAGTGCGCACCCACGTCGAGTCCTTATTGTAGGGAGCCAGCTATTAACCTTGATTAGGGAGTAACTACTTGTCATCAGCGTGTTAATGCCATTCTCACCCACAGAAGGGAACTTGTGATCAATTTGTGGAAATAACCATGTTCACGGCAAATTTTTGTTGATATATTCTAAATGATGCCATGTGACGTAACGTAACATGCCACCTGCTGTTCCACATGTACGCTGTCTCAATATGAAGCAAACTACACACAAAGTCAATATAATCCCGATAAAAGGTGGTTAAGTGATACCTTTAGCTTGCGTGACATTTTTGATACATGGGTTTAATATGAAACCATAGTAATTATCGGTAGCCAATGAATGACTAACTAACATTTTAGATCAGTCGATTTCTTGCTTGCCGCCAAGGCGCCAAATATAGAAGTAAGTCTTATTTTTTTGCCTACACATCAAATGTTTTACCGTACTGGCAGGCAGGAAATACTGATGAGCTGCATTTGCGCGGTCATAGTACCCGATTGATAAATGTTTAGGCTGAACAGTGATAAACATATATTTAAAGGCTACATGTAGGCAATTTTATTTATATCTACGTCTCTGGACCAGGACACAGCCTTCTCAGTGAAGGTCCAGCCTCATTACCCCCCACACACAAGAACACGCACACAACACAAAACACGCACACACACAACACAAAGGGACTTGTATGTGTCCCGCGGGCCTTGCCCTCTTGTGAGAGAGCGCTGCACATTTTCCAAACTTAGCCTGGCGTGTGACGCTACAGCCCTCACTCTCACCTACACGTTGTACGCTTTCTCAAAGACGCTTGAGAAAAAGGCAACGGCATTCCTGTGGATGTGAGTAGCAGTATGCATGTTGTTGTTGATTTTGGTTCGTGGCTCAAGGGTTCTTTTTTCGTTCGGCAGTCAATCCAGTGCTGAAGTAGTTTGCCACAGAGAGCCCTGTTGGTTTGCCTAGGTCATCAAATATTGTTTTCACATCTCTGACATTGGTCTTTGCAACAATGCATGAAAAGCTAGTCTGCTAGTGCCCCTCATCGGCCACCCATCTCCTTAAGACAGAGCTCAGAAAAGAGCAGACACAGGATTGGACTGGGGCTAAGGACAATAATAAAACCGTTTTTTTTTTGTCGTTTTATCCTACACATTTTAAAATGAGATTTTATAAAATAAGTTATGGAAAAACTTGGCTAGCTTCCTCCTTTTCCAACTGTTTTATTCTTTCAATCAATGTAAATATTGGCTATTATAATGTATAAAATAAGAGGCAACTTGCATATATGAAGTACTTTATCCAAACCTAATCTCTTACTCCTTGGTGTAACGTATAATGTTCACTTGGATAACTTATAAGTAGTAGTATAATAAGTAGTTTTCCATACATTTTCCTGGATTATTATTATTATTATACACTGTATTATTTGAGGGGCCTTCCTCATCATAATCCAGTCCTTTTTCTATGAATGCTAATCACTGATGTTGCAAAACTGTTGGCAATGAATTATGTTCAATAATGGGAAATAAAAGGGAAGATTTTATTGAAAACAATGCTATGAAAAACATTTAACTGCATTTTTTTTTTTTTTGGTGCATAAAAAAAGTCAAACATTGGTAAGGGCGAGGATTAGAAGTTATTGTAGCTGTGGGTGTGTGAATAGTGCTCTTTCATTTGAAACCATGTGCAAAACCAGTAATCATGGAAATACAGTCCCTAACTTCTCTTACAATAAACAAATTAATGTGGAAATATATAATATGATAGGCTACTAAAAACCAAGTTTCCCCTACTAACGTTTCCCCCCATATAACAAAATATCACCAGAACAATCACTCAAACTCCCAATCCCCAATTTCCCGTAGTCCACGTTTCTTCCATTCCATTGATATTGCAGTACCTTGGCACCCTAACCTTACCTTTTGGGGTCTCGCCCCACAGTTTGAGAACTACTGGCGTAAACTAAGACACGCACAGTAGATGTTATAGACGAAAAACTGTCTGAGGGTCATAGAGCTAGCTGTTAGCATTTTCCCCTCACCTTGGATGACCTACTTCTGTCCCTGTTGCATTGGAACAGCACTCAGACCTGCGTCAACTCTGAGGACACTACAGTCCTTGTAATTAGTGTACACCATTCACCTCTGGGGAGGGCCGTAATTAACCCCTTCCTGATATGTTTCGCAAAACGTGTTTACTTGATTCAAGTGTGTAACCATGGTGAGAGCAGAGGCTTTTATGTTGACACGGGAAAAATGTGGCATCCATCTGTGTGCCACTGCATCAATGTAAATCTTTGGAGTGACAGTTTGATTTGGTCACGTAGACCCAACTTGGTACACAACATCCATTCTCTTATGCCCCTATGGTGAAAAACCATCAGGTATTTTCTTTGTTAGCCAGTGCTCCTAGTCTTAACGGCCGACCCTCCCACTCTGTTAAGGTTCACTGTTTGTGCATGTTGTCTGCATATGACGTAAGGACTATTGGCCAAACCGATTCCTGGAGCACTGTGTGTGGGAGTTCACATGTCTATTACCATCTAGTTAAGGACTTTTCACGTGTCAGTGACACAGTGACACAGCAGTGCCCTGTTTAGAAGGCAGTTCATGGAACATGATAATTCAAATAAAACAAAACAAAAATAAATGAAAACATTTCAAACAATAAAAAATGTGTTGGATGACTACAAGTCACACGCATCTTTCAATTAGAAGTTTGAAAGCATTTCGTCACCATTTTTAACATAAGGAAATGGAACATGGCATGAACAAACCATGAAAGGATGTTCTACACAAATGTATTTCCTCTTGTCCTATTTGAGAGCGACAGTGACCGCTGTGTGGGCGTGTGCCGGTGTAGACAGTTTGTCTTTTCACTCACACAATGGCAGGGCCTGGCCACCCTAGTAACCAAGGACAACTATGATCGTCACCATCAGGAGCCACTACTAGCCAGGAGAACAAACCAATGGCCATTCTAAATCGGCCGTTTTGTTATCCTTAACAGCCTTACACTGACCGGACACTTTGCTGTCTATTGACAAGGAAAGTTGTATCTTGAGTTGAGTTGTCTGATTCAATCGCGGTTTCCGTTTTTACATTGTCCAAGTAAGATCTACAAGTCTTTTTTTTTTTTACAAGTCAACAATGAAGTGGTTATGTTGGAGACTGACAGGGAGTCAAATTACGTTATGTGACAACAGGTAGAAACCTGACGGCCCCTCCCTCTTTCTCTCCTGTCTCGCGCTCTCCCAAAGTAAGCATAACAAGCCGGGCCGCCATATTTGCGCTGCTCTCGGACAATGGCCCACAGCTGCCAACAGGAGGTATATTCTCATGGGCCAAGCAGAAAGCCTCTGTGGAAGAGCTAGGAGGTCCTCTTCCAAACACAGCTCTACCAACTTGCCGACCTGACCTAGTAAGTTGGTGCCCAGTAAGTGAGCATGCACATGCGTTGCTGGGTGGGGGGACGGAGGCATGGGAAAACGTGCACACCCCCCAGCCTAAAGCGTGCACTCTGTGAGTAGACTCCCAGATTCCTGCCTGGAGCCGTAGACAAACGGCCAGAGAATGCATGGGGGCCCCGGGGCTTTATAGAGCTGACGGTTCCTATTGAGGGCGATTGAGTGTGAGGGGTGAACACTGAGAGCCAGGGGAAAGAGAGGGAGAGAGAGAGAGGGGGGGGGGGTGTGGCTTCTCTTCCCCACTGCATAATTC
This sequence comes from Galaxias olidus, assembly GCA_026901105.3. Lineage (NCBI taxonomy): Eukaryota > Metazoa > Chordata > Actinopteri > Galaxiiformes > Galaxiidae > Galaxias > Galaxias olidus. The sequence goes on from JAPMUY010001001.1 coordinate 147,872, forward strand.
CCTGCAGGATAGTCACTACTCTGGTCTGCTGCTGCGTGGAGGACGGTTAGGACCGTGCCCCCCCCCCCCCCCCCCCTCAGTCAGAATGCACAGGATTCTAGCATCTGCCAGCAAGGACAGCGCTGGCTGACGTGAACCTTGGCCGTCCAAAAGTCTGACGTGGTTTATGTGTTCTCATCTCTTAGCTTCGACACAGCGTCTTCGATCAGGATGAAAGGCAGGACGGACGCCCCTCAGGACAGGTGAGTGTCTAAGTACTCTGAGGGGGACTGACTGACATGCTCCATTCTCTTAACTGATTACCAACTTTTTAACTAAAATATACACGTGTATTGATATGTACCATGTATAGTGTTGTTTATTGCAAACCGAATATTTTGTTAACACATCAATTGTAATTTGATGAATAGAATCGGAATGCTTGTGGATAGATAGTGTTTCTAAGGTGTTGGCCATTGGCTCCACAGGGGCTGGTTTGTGGGCATCGCTTTCTTCATCCTTGGCCTGGGGACCCTGCTGCCATGGAACTTCTTCATGACCGCCTCCATGGTGAGCTCCGTGCAGATCACCTTATACCTTCTTCAGACACACAGGGCATGTTCACCACCACCGGTCCCCGATTTAGTTCAACAGACGGTTCTTATACTTTTCTGATTCAGGGTTACCTAAAAGCACGAGGTGTGAGTTGGCACTGACCTTTCCTCTGTCCAGCAATTTTTAAGGGACAAACATAACTGTTACAACACTGTGTGATTTGCAATTTTCTGGGCCCCTCACATTGTACAAAGACCAAGATGTTACAATGGGAACAATGATTTTTCTGTTGGTATGATTCAGCGTATCTTAGTATAGGTTAGAGATAGCTGATCCTTCTCAAGGCTGCACACTACTTTGGACAGGACAATCTTTCCCTGTTCCCACACCATAATCATACATTCAGTAATGGTATTTAACTTGATTAGTAATTTAGTATGGAGTAATTTTACATATGCATTGAACTAGTACCTCTTTATTAATATAACTCATCATTGAACTATTAATAAATCTAATCATTAGTGTAGATAATAATAAGTGTGATGTCACAAAACCACTCTTTCCACACTATATCAATCTTTTTTTCTGAACATAGAGAGGGAGCCTTAAAAATGTAAATAGACGAACAAAAGGCAATCTAATAAAAAATAACATTGCTTTATTTTGCCATGATGTGTACTGTAAATACACTATAATTAAGTAGCAAACTAACAGCATTCTCCTGAACAAATCACTCATAGACTATAATGTGATAATTGAAATGGTAATTTCAGATTGTAAACGCACCCATAGCTGATTAATCAGCAGGCTATTAGGCTACTTTTAATAATTAACCCATCTTCGTCTAACACTGTGGGCTCAAAGCTACTACTAGCAGGGCTAGCATATCTTAACGTAGACGGACAGTGGAAAACTGCATTTCTCCGCCTGTATGTTATGCACTTTTGCTAGATGTATTGGCAGATTGCTCGTGTTTCCACCCTTTCATGCAAAATACTTGTTGCACTTGTAACGAGCATTGTCAGCATCGACTCTTACCATACTTTTGAACGTTCAGTTCTCTCTGCCATTGTCACTATATGAGCAGGGCCTATATCTCTCAGTGCACAGTGCTACAGTGTTTAAGAGAAAGAGCTGCACCCGCCCTCGCCCACAGGCTTTGAGAAAAAGAGACATAATGAACATGCATCATAGACGGATGTCTTAATCTTCTTGCTAACGTGACCTATCTGGGTACGTTTGCAGGTGCCTGCTAAAGTTTTATGTGCGCGATTCAGAATCCTTTATTTTGATACCACAGATGTTTCATTCAGCTTGTCATTCGTCAGACGTTTCCTCAATGTTATAAGCGCCCAAAAAGTATACAATATAATTAAGTTTGTTCATGAGTCTCAAATCTCGAGTCCGAATCGAGTCTGGAGTCTTTTGGGTGGGGTTTAGGATGGAGATGAATGGTTAGGTGTTGCTGGGGGTTTAGGATGGAGATGAATGGTTAGGTGTTGCTGGGGGTTTAGGATGGAGATGAATGGTTAGGTGTTGCTGGGGGTTTAGGATGGAGATGAATGGTTAGGTGTTGCTGGGGGTGTAGGATGGAGATGAATGGTTAGGTGTTGCTGGGGGTGTAGGATGGAGATGAATGGTTAGGTGTTGCTGGGGGTGTAGGGTGGAGATGAATGGTTAGGTGTTGCTGGGGGTGTAGGGTGGAGATGAATGGTTAGGTGTGCTGGGGGTGTAGGATGGAGATGAATGGTTAGGTGTTGGTGGGGGTGTAGGGTGGAGATGAATGGTTAGGTGTGCTGGGGGTGTAGGGTGGAGATGAGTGGTTAGGTGTTGGTGGGGGCTAGGGGATGTACGGTTAGGGTTAACCCTCTCACACTTTGTTGTGGTCACATGTTAGACATTAGCGCAGGCAGATCGGTTTTCCCCTCCGATATGATTAGCAAAAAAAATTATAAAATTGAAAGCATCTCTGAGGTCATTTGAAAAGTGAAAGGTAGAGGTTGCACAGCGTTAGCTGTTCCATGGAACAGAAGAAAACTTGAAAGCCGACAGTTATTTGCGCTCTTATGGACAAGGGGCACCAGGGGTTTATGGCCCAGCTTTTACCAAAGGGGGATTAAGTGAGAAAGCCGCTCGTTTGTGTACGTCTGAACTCCCAGACATAGTTCACGTTAAACGGCTGTGTGCAGATTCAAGACCCCCTTTAAGTAGTCATGGGCCATCACATGATTCTACCTCTTTGTAAGCGGTTAGCCAGCCAAACACTTTGCCCCAGGGCGACATTAAACATATCATCATCATCATCATAATAGCCTCAAGGACAAGTCTCAGATGGAGCCAGTACAAACACGTAGGAATGTACATTTGCCCTTTCTAGTCAGGAGACTCTCTTTGATTCATACCTCAATAACAAGTGCATCTAGACATCGGTACCGCGATCAGCACGGGGCTCATCATGGCCAGAGGCCCCTAGAGTTCAGAGGGCAGAGCAAGGAACACAGCCGCCTTCGGAATCTCCTCTCTACTGGGAGTCCCGTTTCCACGAATACACGTAGACTCTTTCAATGACTCTTAAGAGTTAGCACCTTGCCACATGACTGACCGTCAAAAAAACAAGGGAGCCGGTTTGCCCGGTAGGGCTGGTACCAGGCCTTATCTTTGCCCTTTATACAGACTGCTCACCCTGGGTGAATAGTTTCCTTTTCCTCCTCCTCCGCACCCCCCCCCCCCCCCCCCCCCCCCCCCCACCCCCTGCGGCAGTACTTCCAGGGACGTCTCAACGCCACCGAGTGGGTCAACGGCACGGCGGTGGTACACAAGGAGTATTACTTCAACAACTGGATGACCCTGCTGTCCCAGCTGCCCCTGCTGCTCTTCACGCTGCTCAACTCCTTCCTGTATCACAGGTGAGGGGGCCCTCTTCCTCCTCCTCTGGGAAGCAACGTGGAGAGGCCCGGATGGCCCGGATTAGTGAACTTTATTGTTGTCCAGTTTAAAGACTCAAAAGTGCTGTGCCAAAGGGTGTGTGTGTGTGGTCGTCTACCCGCAGGATATCGGAGTGTAAGCGTATAGGAGGCAGCCTGGTGTGCATCTTCTTCCTCTTTGTCATCACAGCCATCCTGGTCAAGGTGCCCATGGGGGAGGACCGCTTCTTCTCCATCACCATGGCTACCATCTGGTTCATAAACTGTAAGTCACTGTGTGCGTGCGTGCGTGCGGGCGGGTGGGTGTTTTTGGAGTGGCGAGGTAGGTGTTTCCTGTGTAGGTGGAGTAGCACCAAGGCCCTGTCTCCTCTGTTCCCTCCCCAGCCTTCGGCGCCGTGGTGCAGGGCAGCCTGTTCGGCCTGGTGGGCCAGCTCCCCCAGAAGTACAGCGCCGTCTTCATGAGCGGCCAGGGGCTCGCCGGCACCTTCGCCGCCGTCGCCATGCTGCTAGCCATCGCCAGTAGGTCCTCTCTTTCTTTATCTCTTCTGTTCTGTTTTCTTCTCTCCCGCGCAGGAGGCGTGTGATTAAGTAACGGATCAGGTCTAGGTGGGTGGTGCGATTAGAGCGGTAACCGGTTAAACAAACGGTTATGCTCAACAATCACCTCTTTGGCATGCCAGTGTGTCTTAACCTCGTGTGTCTGTGTCTGTGTCTGTGTCTGTGTCTGTGTCTGTGTCTGTGTCTGTGTCTGTGTGTGCGTGTGTGTGTGTGTGTGTCTGTGTCCATGCCCAGGTGACGCAGACTCTGAGTCAGCCGCGCTGGGCTACTTCATCACTCCCTGCGTTGGGACCCTGGTCACACTGTTCAGCTACATGGTGCTGTCTCGGCTGGTGAGCCACTCCCTAAGACTGCAATACCCATAACCCCCCACCCCCACCCCACGATAACATGCAATCTCTCGTGCCGGTGTGACTCTCTCTTTGCACCAGACTGTCACCTCAAGGGATTAGGGGGTCAGAGGAACCACTAAGGAAAAGCTGGATCAAATCCAAGTAGATCAGTAATTACTTTTCCTGGTGGATAAGCGATAGACTAAACCCTGGACCGCCGTGCACCTGTGTCTTTTCCGAAACACGTTATTAAACCTCCTACCGGCGCTGGCAACTTTTCCAGGAGACACGAGGCCACACCCCTTCTTAGGGATACAGGGTTTCCAATGGGCACTGTGTTAAGCTGCTGTTTTGTTGGTCTAAGGAGGGCTTGGATTTGTGACTGTGTGTTGTGTTTGTGGTTCCCACACAGGAGTTTGCACAGTTCTACCTGGACAGGAGCCAGAAATATGAAGCCGGCGCCACCGTTGAGCTGCTGCAAGGTGAGTCCAACCCGGCCTTAACACATTAAACACCCCCCGTTTGGCATTCAGGGTGGGTGTCTTCATCCGAAACACTCAACTGTTGACTCATACCCCACCGTTTGTCTTCAGTAGAAAGTGTTGAAGTACTGCCTGAAGTTTTTCTGAACAGTGTGTTTATTATTTCCTGCTTCATGCGCCACCCCTAAGACTGAACGAATCTGATTCACAGGGGCATTATCTTGTTAGGCCAGTCGACTCACATTAATCCAGTTACTCTGTCCATTGCTCCCAGATAAATGCCTTGTGTGTCTGCTACACACACATACACACACACACACACACTTGCCGTTGACATGCTTCACGGTTAGCTAAGACTGTTTCGATTGTTGACACAGGCCTGGAGGCGGAAACCAAATTCTGTTTGGATTTGTGTGATTACTTCTGACGGATAAAATCCTCATGGCACGTTGTCCCTGCTGAAGGGATCAAGTAGAGCTGAAACTGACGGCTAGTTTAAACCCCCCCCCCCCCCCCTTTTCCTCCCTGACCCAGCGGCAGAGAACGGCAAGCTGAACGGCCACGCCAGCTCTGCGGCGGCAGCCAACGGGGCCGCGGGGGCCCAGACAGAGGGCGGCGCCGGGGTCGACGGCTCCAAGCAGGCCGTCCACACCCTCCAGCAGACTGAGGAGCCCAAGTCCTCCGTGATGGAGGTCTTCAAGAAGGTAAACGGCCCGGCCGGTTGTTGTCTGCGTGTCCTGTTTACCTCGTCTTCTTCCCTCATCGGAGGGGGGCGGCGAGGGGGGGGGGGGTCCCCCGGTTGGAGCGAGAAGCCCCCTTAGAAAGGAAAATAGTCTTAGAGAAAGGCCTTTGATGAGCTGGCAGCGGTGTGTGTGTGTGTGCACGCTGGCTCTTCAATGTTGTTTCAGTTGGCCGGGGGCGTGTTTGAAGAACCGCGTCGTGACCGCGGTTTTCTGTTTTCCCCCTCCGCTCTTTGTCTCAGATCTGGGTGATGGCGTTCTGCGTGGTGTTTGTGTTCACCGTCACCCTGTCCGTGTTCCCTGCCGTCACCGTGGACGTCCGGACCGCCTACCCGGGAAAATGGGGTAGGACACTCCTCTGCCTGTCTATCACATAGAAAACGACACACACACACTGGCTGTTGTCCCGGCTTATTGAAGGCCTGAAGGGTTCAGTACCAGACGAGCAGGGCTGGTGCTTAGTTCTCCCCAGCCAGTTGTGTTAACCTTAGTCTGGCGCTGTCTGCCTGTCTCCCACCAGAGCGCTACTTCATCTCCGTGTGCTGCTTCCTGGTGTTCAACATCATGGACTGGGTGGGCCGAACCGTCACCACCGTGGTCCAGTGGGTGAGTCCCGTTCCCCCCCCCTCCTGGATTAGCTCTCGTCTTCTTAGCAAGGCCTCCTCATTCATCTCTGTGTACCCCGTCCGTCCGTCCGTCCGTCCCCTGTCCGTCCCCCCGTCTCTAACCCCACCCCACTTTCCTGTACTGCAGCCCCCCAAGGAGAGCAGTCTGTTCCCGGCGCTGGTGGTCTCCAGGGTGGTGTTTGTGCCCCTGCTGATGCTGTGCAACGTGCAGAGCCGCTCCTACCTGCCCATCTACTTCCCCCACGACGCCGCCTTCACCACCATCATGGCGCTCTTCTCCCTCTCCAGCGGCTACTGCGTCTGCCTCACCATGTCCTACGCGCCGCAGTGAGTCTCTCTCACACACACACACACACACACACACACACACACACACACACACGGTTTTCACTAGCGTTGGTGTTATGGTCCCTGCTCCCAGAGCCCAGCTCCTTACGGTGTCTGTCCCTGTGTGTGTGTGTGTGTGTGTGTGTGTGTGTGTGTGTGTGTGTGTGTGTGTGTGTGTGTGTGTGTCCTCCCTGTCCCCAGGCTGGTGAAGCCCAAGGACGCGGAGACGGCTGGGGCTCTGATGACCTTCTTCCTGGCCCTGGGCCTGTCCATAGGGGCGGGCCTGTCCTTCCTGCTGCGCGCCCTGGTCTAAACACACACACACACACACACACGCACACACCAGAACAGAGGGACTGTTTGCTAACACTGTGGACAGCGTTATCAGCCAGCTCCCCCCACACAGTGAAAGGTCATGTCTTTGTCATTCCCATTTCAGGCGTGACTGCTGCCCACCCCCTGAACCCCCCCACCCCCTCTCCGCCCCCTCCCGGGGGGCACTGGTTGCAAAAGGAATTTCCCGATAAAGAATCCGTTTTAAACAGCCTATAGATTGTTCTCCGTGGTTGGGAGCTGGGACATGTCCTCTGGTTCTTATGCACGACATTCTTTGAAGCAAACGAGGGAGCAGATTATACGACGGAGCTGCCTCGTTTCGAAACACATTGCGTGACATGCAAGTTGTCATCGTTGGTTTCGGTGCAAAACTGGATGGAATATTTTGGTTGTTTTTATGTTATTTATTGTGGTGTGACAATTTGATTATGTTTCTATTTTTATTATCTGTTTTGTTTTAAATGTATACTGAAGTAGTTTGAAGGTTTTTGCTTGGCCAATCGGATAGTATATTTTGATTCGTTTCATTTTCTTAACAGCATAACAGCACTGGAAGGGTTTCTGCTTCGGATAGCAATGTAAATTAATTTTCAAAGTAAGCTTTTGAATTTGTGTGATGAGCTGGTTAGGTTGTTGACTTGTTAAAACTGCTTGATTTACTTTTTGGAACAAGCAACACCCGTTTTAACTTTCCATCGAAGTTTGGACTCTACGTTTATAAAAAGAAAATTGTGTTTCAAGGCTATAACTCTTAGAGCAGATTTTTTGCTCACATGCCAGGATGCCATAGGCCTTTCATCTAGTGAACAAGTATGTATGTACGTGGCGGGAAAGTGTGAAGATGAGTCACATCAGAGCAGAGAACAAAGCATATGAACACCTCTTCCTCTGGTCGAGTTTATGCGACAGGACCGGTTTGACTGACATATGATGCAAGGCTTGTGTTTTTACGGGAATTCCCTGTCGTTGCCTACAGAGGGCGCAAACACCAGACTGGAAAGGAAGTCTTTCTTTCTTTTCTTTGATTTGGGGTAGGTAGGGTTGGAAAACCGTTGTATTGTGGTTGAATTGTAAGACATAGCCCAACTGGCTTTAAGGTTTCTAAACAAAATGACACTTTTTACAGTCCACTTAATAGGCAGCTGTTTCTCTCTCTGCTGTAACCCTTGTAAATACAACGGTATAATGTGCCAACTTGGATGTGACCCCATTTGAAGATCTAGAAGACTATTGAACAGATGACCCCCCCACCACCACCACCTCAGCTCATTCTCTTAACACATGTTCCTTCTAGAATTACTTCAACGGTGTGAAAACCAGAATTCCTTGGAGGAGAAAACATTATATTGCCGACCTTCCATAGTGTAAAGTGCCATGTTTTTGATTTCATACTTGATAGTTAGTATATTGGTACTTGACTTTGTTATCATTAAACAAGAAATTACTTTTTAGACTTTAATCTTAAATTACTAGAGGCAGTTTATCTGAGATGATTATGGCGACCCCTACAGTTTGCTTAGTGTAATTATTTTCCTTAACCATTGCAAAGAAGTCATGCGGAATGCTCGTGGTCACTGTATATCGCTAGCATGATCAACGACTATACTGTATGGGCATCGCTTCCTGATTTGGTGATGTACTTCCTTGTGCCATAAAGCAATTTGTCAGTTTTGAGGGAGATCGTGACAGACAGAATTAGTGTTAAATACTGACACTTCAAAATGACTGATCTGAAAGAAATTTTATAAATATATGTTAATATAAAAAAGTTGCCCATAGTTGCTTAAATATGCATTTAGGAATGAGTTTGTTTATGTTATGTCTCTGAATGGAGTTCTTATGATCTCATTGAATAAAAATGTGGTTGTAACTGTACATAGAGATATGTGAAGAAAGTGACTCGTCACAAAATGGCCCTGAGCAAAGGGCTGAATAGAACAAAAAGACCCCCCCCCCCCCCCACCCCACATACACCGAATGAAGTCTCTGCCATTAAAATGAATGAATCGTGACGAGTGTTGTCGGAGCTCAGGTCAGGGGCAACCCGTTCTTTCGGGACCCTAAGAATTAGGTCATAGATTCGTGCTCACAAGTGTTCAGCAAATACACGCGCCATAACTTCAACAGAATGTGCATGACACGTCGGACACTGGCTAAATGATTGAAAATGATTTCCTGTCCGGCAGTTCTTCAGAAAAAGAGGCTATTTTGAATGAGATTTGATCAATGCAATAGTTCTTGAATTTCTGGATGTAGTTGCTGCTATTGTAAGAGCCTTAAAATGTCTGTTCTGCAGTCTGTGTAAATGTAAACTGTTCTTGTTTTAAACATAACTTAGAAAGGTTTGTATGGAATAACCCAGATTCCTATGATTGTACTACAGGAACAATTGTTACTCGGAAGCAAAGTGAGACTTTGCATGTGCATAAAGTAACTGACTTGGATTTGGTCATATTAAATGGTTTGATATACGGATTTGTGCATCTTCTCTTTATTTCTGAAGGCTATTAAATGAATGGCTTACTTCACACCTGGTGAACTAATCTAGTCAAAAGTATTTTCAACCCGTCGTATTGTTTACTTAACGTTGTCTCTCAAACTGAAAAATAATAATTAACGAAATGGAACACTTTTTTTTTTTATTATTGTTTTTTTAAGGAAGCACACTTGATATGACAAAAAAGGTTCATTCCCGTTTTTGTTTATTTTTGAAAACCCCGCAGCGGTCATGAACACCTGTTGCCCCTGTGCAGGCAGGAAGATGGGCTGTGTGGTCGGCCCTGCTAGTAGATGTAATTCTGTCACAGAAGCAAAAAAGAAAGCCAGAACAAAATACAAAAAAGAGAACACTCCGGTATGCAAATAGAACGACCACATTGGTATTTTTTGCTTTTCTATTAAATACGTCTGTAACAGTCGGTATGACGCCACCAGAGACAGAAAAGGACGCTGGAGGAAAAAGTGCCACGACAGTTCAGAGGGGTGAATCTAGATAAAGAAAGGGGGGTGGGGGGGGCATCTTCACATCACTGCTGCGCCCCTCAAGTGTTTTGGTACTGTGAACTTCCAACAAGGGACCGCCACGCATGTGGCTCTCGCTGACCTTTTGGGCCAAGCCGCAGTTGAAATCCATTCAGTGACATCGAGCATGCGATTTGAGCCTGTCAGGCGAGCGGGACAGGTGGGTGACTTGCTGATGGATCCAACATTCAGTTTATCGAAGCCCAATTAACTGAATGGATTTTAAATAGTAGCAGGACCCTGGCCTAGGTCTTCTCTCTCTCCATCCTCTCGTCTTTCTTTTCTTCCTTCATTGGTTCAGTCATCCATCCTTCCTTCTTCATCGTTTCTTTGGGGGTGCAGCTGTGCGGGGAGGGGTGTTGGGCCGTCCAGAGTTCATGCCTCCGTACTGGTACTTGGCTTTCTTCTCAGATGGCTTCAGGATCTAGGAGGAGACATCACAGTGGGGGGTCAAACCCTGTCCACACACCCCTCGTGCTGCCACACACTGTTCTGATGCCTGTGAATGGACCATCTATAACCCGTGCATACCTTATGATTCACATCAGTGCTCACTGTTGCTGGTGACAAGGGTAAGAATACCCACTAGATTCACTGACTGACACTAGTGCAGTGTGGCTGTGTTTGTAGCTCTTATGAAAGTAGATATGGATGGAGATGGTCATGCAAGTATTCTGGAGTGACTGCTTATGAAAAGGACATGCATCCATAAATGACAAGGTGCCTGTGACCTGCTGGTCAACTGCTCTACCAAAATGCCAATGTTTAAAACCTCGCCTGCTTTTATGAATGAGTGTACAGTTCTAGACGATCCACAGGGCGTCGGTAAGGCGGGCAGAGTCCTGCTCGTATAAAGGTCCCTCTAGGTGCTGCTCTTATAAAGGTCCCTCTAGGTCCTGCTCTTATAAAGGTCCCTCTAGGTGCTGCTCTTATAAAGGTCCCTCTAGGTGCTGCTCGTATAAAGGTCCCTCTAGGTGCTGCTCTTATAAAGGTCCCTCTAGGTGCTGCTCTTATAAAGGTCCCTCTAGGTGCTGCTCTTATAAAAGACCCCTCTAGAAACGTGGGCCCGTACCTGGAAGGAGCACATCAGGGTCTCGTCCACGCTCATCATGCCCCCTGCGTTGTCAAACTCGCCGCAGTAGTTGGGGGCGGAGAACAACGTCACCAGCTGGCGCTTGGCAAAGAACTCGTAGCCGTCTTCTACCACCTGGGGGCGACAACACACACACGATGGCAGTGGACCAGGGGCGTTCCACTGTGAAATGTGTAGTAGTGCGGAAAAAAAAAGGACTGCACACACTGTGCGTAACGGTTTTTAAGTTTGTCCTTAACAACAGCTACAACAGTTTGGATGTGTAATCAAGTATGTGAGTGTGGTCTGTATAGTTTACTTAGTGTAACTTAGGTCTCTCTCTGTGTATAATTTTAGCTCACTCTGTGTGTGTGTGTGTGTGTGTGTGTGTGTGTGTGTGTGTTCAGTACTGTTGTTCTTAGTCTAACTAACTGTGTGTGTGTGTGTGTGTGTGTGTTCAGTACTGTTGTTCTTAGTCTAACTAACTGTGTGTGTGTGTGTGTGTACCTGGTGGGCTCTGCAGATGAGGTCTAGGTCGTGGCGGTTGAGGAACTTGCTGACCACGTCGGCCCCGAAGGTGAAGGAGACGCCGCGGTCGTTCTCGCCCCAGCCCTGCACGTCCTTGTCGGGGTCCGACCACAGCAAGTCACACAGCAGCCCTGGAAGAACGAGAACACAAACTGTTACACACACACGCAAAGATAAACACACATAAAAGTAGATGTATTTATGAAAATACACACAAATACACACACACACACACACACACACACACACACACACAGAAATGGCGTGCATATGGCTCAGGCACACCATAAGAGGACAGGAGGTGTACGCTCCATGGTCTCTTGGTTCAATGCCATATATGGATATTGGTCACTATGCTGTCTCTGATGATCAGGGACTGGGCTACGTCACAATCCAACACACGGATCTCATCGAGTTCCCTTGGATTGCGTCACTGGATACTTTTGAAGAGGCATTATCGTTATTAATAAACCAATACCCAATGTCTTTGTGTCACGTCATAGAACAGAAGCTTTGTGTGCCTTGGCTTCTGCGATGACAAATCTGCTCATTCAGAATAGGATGAAAACAACTCAGATTTCCAAGCAGGCCATTGTTCATTGTTTAGTTCTGCCAACAACAAGCAGCACTATCCCGGCATTCAACGGGGGCCTCCTACTGGACAACGAGAGGAACAGCAGTTCTGATGATGAACAGGGATGAACGTGACAAGTTGGGACGCTCACCCGTGTCAGGGACGTCCGTGGGTCTCATGATGCGTCGGATCTGCTCCATGGACTGCAGGTCGGGAGAAAGGCCTGGAGGAGAGCACCCAGATCAGATCAGAGCCACCACAACCCTGTACTAGAACTCAGCCTATCAGAGACTCCCATAAAGAGTAGAGAACTCTGATCTACACTGATCAAGCCAGTGGGACCTACGTATATATAATGACTACTACGGCAAAAGTTTCCAAAACATTTCTAGTGTTTTCATAGAAGCAAATAATATATACAGTATAGAATCCATTACCATGGCTTTCGCTGAATTAAGTTAACCTATTGAATGCTAGACTTGGGTGAAATATATTAATATATATTTTAGAAATAACAATATCTATTTTAATCACTTTGAGTGACTTTCAGCGTGTACTGGCATGCTAGATGGGCAAGGCATTTACAGCCTGAACATTCAATTGTCTCCATAGTGCCAGACATGCTGAATCGAGCCCAGAGCGAATGGAGCGGCTGGGGGCAGGACCTGTTTACCTCCGTGGCAACAGAAGATCTTCTCGTCCACGATGGCGGCGATGGGCAGGCAGTTGAAACAGTCGGTGAACGTCTTCCACAACTTGATGTTGAACCTGCGTTTGCCTGAGGAGCGGCGAGGGACACAGGGCACGGTCAACCGGACTGACAGAGCATGCTGGTGTCTGTGTGTGTGTGTGTGTGTGTGTGTGTGTGTGTGTGTGTCTTCTTTAGCTGAGGCTTTAGCCGTGGGCATGTTTACTGTGAATCCACCTGCTTTGTGTTCACACATACCTGGCTGGGCCTTGAATGTTGTATGCACTTTAGCAAACGCTTGTTTCAACACAAACGTCTTATTTCATTCCATTCATTGTAAAAGCGATGTTAATATTTTTTGCACCACTACTCTCAGTAAAGCTGTGCTGTGTGCGGGGAGGGAGGCTCACACTCGTCGTAGAAGCCGTAGATGCGGTTGATGGAGGCACACTCGTGGTTCCCCCTCAGCAGGAAGAAGTTCTCGGGGTATTTGATCTTGTAGGCCAGCAGCAGGCAGATGGTCTCCAGGGACTGCTTCCCTCGGTCCACGTAGTCCCCCAGGAACAGGTAGTTGGCCTCGGGAGGGAAGCCGCCGTACTCAAACAGCCTCAGCAGGTCTGTGTACTGGCCGTGGATGTCGCCTGCGGAGGTGGGGTGGGGCGGAGAGGTGAGGGCGTGCGTGTGTGTGTGTGTGTGTTGGTGGTGAGAGAGCAAGAGAAAGGGATAGAGGGACTGCCTAGATTTGGTTACTTGGTTTTCAATGCGACCGCGGTGGCTTGTATCGTTTCAACGAGAGCCGTTGATTTGAAAAGTAACAACATGTGCTGTGTATGGCTTTCACGTCTGTTAGAGGCCCACACACAGCCACCCTCCAGAGATAACTACTGTGTATACAGTATCAGGCCCGTAAGGTGTATTGAATGATTACATTAAGGGAAGAAAAGGTGAGTCTAACACAGAGAGAGAGAACCAGAACGCTCACGCAGACAGAGGGGGATGAGACAGGGAGAGGGGACCTTTCAGGGGGAAGGTCAGAACAGAGTGAGGAGGAGTGTGGCAGAGAGAAATGCAGAGAAGAGGTGCCCCTTCCCACGTGGCCCTGTCTATTTTAGAGCCTCACGAGTCCCCCAGTGACCAACACACAACACCGGGGGTTGGGGGGGCGGGGGGGGTGGGGGGGTTGCGGGACGACAACACGCACCACAGATCTTCAGAGGCGCCTCCAGCTCCAGCAGGATGGGCTGGCTGAGGAAGATCTCCCTGGACTTGATGCACAGGCCCCGGACCTCCGCCTCCGACATCTGGACGATCTTCCCCGGACGGCATCCTCGCACTGGGGTTTGAGGAGAGAGAGAAAAGGGGGGAGAAAACGGGAGAGGGAGATAAAAAAATAAAAAAAAGGGGGGAATTATTAGCGGTTTAATGTCTGATAGTCCTGTACAATAAACGCTTGTGAAACTAGGAACGAGGTCCGACCCCTTTCTGACGAATCATGAGGCGTTCCTTAACACACCTAAGCTTCTGGGTGGTGCTGGGTAGATGGGTGTGCGTAGCAAACCAAACACCCCTGACAGGACTCTGAGCGTGTTTCCTGAGCGGTTCGTAATGATTGTGGGAGTGACAGGGCTGTACTCCTGGTGAATTAACTAGGTGGACCCAGGTAACCGGGAGCAACTGGAATGAGCGTCCCAGCGCCACACGCCTTCTGGTGAATTAACTAGGTGGACCCTGGTAACCGGGAGCAACCGGAATGAGCGTCCCAGCGCCACACGCCTTCTGGTGAATTAACTAGGTGGACCCAGGTAACCGGGAGCAACCGGATTGAGTGTCCCAGCGCCACACGCCTTCTGGTGAATTAACTAGGTGGACCCAGGTAATCGGGAGCAACCGGAATGAGCGTCCCAGCGCCACACGCCTTCTGGTGAATTAACTAGGTGGACCCAGGTAACCGGGAGCAACCGGATTGAGTGTCCCAGCGCCACACGCCTTCTGGTGAATTAACTAGGTGGACCCAGGTAACCGGGAGCAACTGGAATGAGTGTCCCAGCGCCACACGCCTTCTGGTGAATTAACTAGGTGGACCCTGGTATCTGGGAGCAACCGGAATGAGTGTCCCAGCGCTGGTCATGCCCCGGTGTGGCACTGATACGGAGACGGGGGTGAAGCTGGTCAACGTGTCACGCGACACAACAACCCGATACACCAGCGGGCACTGTTAACCACCTGATAGCGGTTGAAACAGTCAGGGGGATTAATGGGACTGCTGTGCAACTGGATATGATGTCCTAAAACAAATCTGTGCATCTGTGTATGTTAATAACACCAGATAGAATCAGGACTAAGGCCTTGGTCGAAAACCCTCTCTCTGGGCTGTGTGTGTGTGTGTGTGTGTGTGTGTCGGACTGTGGGAGTTGTTCCCCCCTCCCTCCACATCGCCAGGTTGGAGATTAAATCAGCTGAAAAGGTCGACAACACACACACACACACACACACACACACACGTAAAAACAGTACTGACCAACAGCAGGCTGCGGCGCTAAACCCCTCTGAGAAGATTTCCTTTCACCGTATCCCAAAAACCCACACATCCCAAAAAAACACCGTATGGCAGGAAGGCTCGTGGGCCTGTAACACAAAGCCTCCTTCCCTCTCCCATCTCAGACAGACAGCGACGCCGTACCCCGCAGCCTGACCTGACGGTTTCCCAGCGTCCCACGGCACGGCAGAGACGAGGCGGGACCGACATCAGTCCCCATGGCAACCCATGGCAGGCCGGCGCGCCACGCTGAAATGTGTGATCTGGCGGAGAAGAGGTGATTGGCTGACAAAGTGGGCCCCTGGGCCAACCCACGCCCTGCACACCGGCACCGCGACAGATGGGGAGGTGTGGGAAACACGTTGCACCTACACACCCCCCACGCAAAGACAGAAATGTATGCACGCTAACAGAGGTTATCGTCCGGTGCCAGTACTCCCCTGTGGTCACTGCGTGAAAACCAGACAACCAACCACAGGCAGCTTCCACGAGAAGAGTGGAGGAGTTGGCTTTCGCCCTCTGCCCTGTCAGAATCAGAGGGGAACAGCGGCTCCCACTCACCAGCTTCCCTGCTGATTTCCATGGTTGGGAAGAGTCTTTCCAAGGCTTTCTATGGGAATATATCCACGTTCCACTTCAGCCCTCCTAATTTGGCAGTGTTCGGAGGAAGGGTGTGTGTGGCGTATTTGTGTATGAGAGAGAGAGATGAGTGTAAGAGAGAGTGGTGTGTGTGTGTGTGTGTGTGTGTGTGTGTGTGTGTGTGTGTGTGTGTGTGTGTGAGCATAACCAAGGAGTGGGCTCATCAAACTGAACGGTGTCCTCTCCCTCCTTTCTCTCCTGCCAAAGCAGCTCACCCTGCTCTCTTCCGTCCTTCCCTCTCTCCTCTGTACCTCTTCTGGGCCGCCTGGCCGTGGCAGAGAACCCTGCTTCGCCCTCCTGTGTCTGTCTGGGCATGTGAATTGTGTTGATGTTAGCGGGCAGCCCTGCCCGATACTCCGTCCCTCAAGGAGACGCGGTCTGAACACGTCCTGCGACCCCCCTCAGCCCTCCTGAGGACTGGCTGCAAAAAAGCAGGACAGCGCCGGGAGACTAACCCATTCATTACACCCTGCAGTGAGGGACAGACCCATGTACTGAGACGAAGGACATCCTTGACAAAACACCACCAAGGTTTAAAGATTGACTTGGAAGCTTGGAACCATTTGGCGGTTTATGTAGGAAGAGTACATTTGAATTGAAAAACAATCGCGGTAGCTATGTATCCATAACCCTGCTGTGGCATAGCACACCACAGAGTGCCAAAGATAGACCGTGACGATTCCAAACCAGCACATGGTCCACATGCCAGTAAATACTGTATATCTCAATACTGTACAGAGGGCGGTGCCTAACATTCACATTGGGTTACCTTTCGTTACTTGGAAATGCGCTTTGCGCAAAAGAACAGTTGCCAGCCGCCTGGCATTTGGAAAAAGACGGCTACACTGGAGGAGGAGGACAAACCAGAACACTCAGAGACATATTTTTATCCAGTTACATCAGACTCGGGGCGAGGAAGTTGGCCTCTGGTCCCATAAACAGACGCTTAGTGAGTCCGGCTCAGTAAACGCCACAGCCACACGCTTGATTCGGCTTCATTAGCTGCACATTACTTAGCAAAGGGTTTCCCCTGGGTCAAGAGGTTTCTCCACTGATTTAGACTCGGTTCACCTAATGGGGCAGAGAGAGAGAGAGAGAGAAAGAGTCAGAGAGAGGGGAAAGAGATTGAAGAGGAGGAAATAAAAATTCCCCGACTGGGCTACTTGGAGCCATGACCATATATAGGCACCGCCGGGACATGAAGAATGGAGGAAGTAAAGGCCTACGGAGTCAGTTGGGCCAGGAGGGAGGGAACACTTCAGGGCTCTTGGAGCAGATCCTAAGTGTGTGTGCCGGACCACAGCCCGGTTGGCTGAACGCAACGCAGTCCTCCTCTGGGCTGGGGGGCCTTGGTGACCGAGGGGTCTGGACAATGTCCAGCCTGTCATCTACAGCCAGCCCCGTCCCATTAACACACACACACACACACACACACACACGCACGCACGCACGAGCAGTGCAAACCTGACATTAGGAAAAGAAACCGAGCCTTTCTGTTGCTTTGTATTCATGGTAACATGAATAAGGTCATATTACACTTATTTTTACCTTTACTACATATTCTTGAGCCCCATTTGCCTGTTTATCTTAGACTTGCTGTTTTCCCCAGGCCTACATAGCAGCGTTAACGCTCCCCCTTCTGTGTCTCTTTAACAGGGCTCAACGACTCATTCACCCCATCCACCCCACGCGCACACACACACACACACACCCTCTGGGAACTGGGCCAGTAGGTTTTCCGTCCGTCCGTCCGTCCCCCCCCCCCCCCCCCTCTTTGTCTTACCGCCACACAGAGGCTGGGAAAA